>JAYXIM010004108.1:0-35643 GCA_037575425.1 Anastrepha fraterculus | reverse complement strand
TTTGATTTTTATATATATAAATTTCAAAAAAATATTAACAAAGCGGGCTAAATTTTTTTAGAGAATAAGGCAGAATATGGAAAAATGATTGTATAATTGCCAAGTCTGCAAAGTCATTCACTAGAATGTCACGACAAAAGAAAGTAGAAAAGTAAAGTAAATGGACGAACTGCGTTGCACATCCGACACGTAGTTGGAGCTAGAAATGTACGAGGATGGTGCGAATGACCATTTCGACTGATACCATCTTTAATAGATTCTAATTGCTGGTCTGCGTACTGAAAACGAATATCATTGCTACCTGGCACATTTTGCATTATTACACTACGATTAGCTACGAAGCTTATGCTATGCTACGCCTGCTGTGCCATAAGCTCAATTGCCGTATATAACAGTTATATTTTTATACATATTTGCTAAGCAATAATTTTACCACCTTTTTGTTACATGCAGCAGGAAATGAATGACGCGGGTTTACAACTACATATAATTAGTAAATACGTTTATAAATATTAAATAATACATGCATATAAACATACATACATATGTATATGCCAATTAAAGTTCATACTGCAGCTCACACATTTTTTACCTGCAGCGCCATACCTATCAAAAATCATCATTGATTATTCGAGATGAAAAATTGTGATACAATAGGATTAAATATTATTATGGAGTCATGCCTGGTTATTTTATTATCCTGAATCTATATCCCAGATCTATAATGAGGCTTGAAAACTTTATCATAAATATTTGGCTATGGATTTTAGCGCCATTAGCTTCATTCGTCAAAAATAGTCTTATGCCAAATATTTAATAAATCAGTTTGGGTTCCAACTTCAGAGTTCACTAGAGCCGCATTCTTTAACTTTTTGTTTTTGTTTTATTAAGTTTTCTTTGCGTCTATTTACAAAATATTTAAAACGAACGAGATACTCTAAAACTTGCGATATTCTACTTAAATATAATGGAAATAAATAAAGGAGTTTTGTTTTTCTTTTCTTTTTTAATTCACCAGGTCTCTTTGGCCTTTTTGAGTTTAATCCTCTTCACCGTTTAATTGTGTTAGTAAAGACGGAGCCCTTATGTGTTTACTCACTCTCTCATTATGAAAATTGCCTGTCTTCTTTATGTGTCTGGAACTGAATCAAGAGCGAGGTTACGTTGGAGTTCAGAGCTACGGATATACCAATGGCACATTTTAGTACTTTATTCTGAAATCATTGAATTAGTTAAGTATTGATTTCGCTAAAACAACCCCGTAGCTGAGCGCCGTAAGTCCACATTGGCTTCCGCATAAGCCAATACATATTTCTATGTTTAAATTCAAACTCATTTTGTTTTGTGTTCGCTCCATATGAACTTAGCATCCAGTGTCACTCCTAAGTACTTTGCTGTATTTGAGTAGGGAATTCGTGCCCTATTTATATATACAGAAAGATATTGTGCTTTTTTGTATGTAAAGTTTACATGTACAGACTTTTATCATTAAGTCTTATATGCCATTTCTTTGTCCAATCGTAAATGTTGTTTATGGCGATTTGCAATTTCGGGGCCGATACGTTTGCAGTCTTTCTTACTGAAAGTATTTCTGTATCATGTTGCTGTCACTTTGTTTTGATTGCATGGCAGGTCAGATGTAAAGAGTAAATAAGGGAGAGGGCCCAGCACACTTCCTTGAGGAACTTTTTCTTCCTTCTTTTGTCTGTGGAGATTTGATTTGGTAATAGTGCATTTATTCTGTTTATTACCCAGCATGACATACTTTATCAAATGCCTTTGATACGTCGAGGAATACGCCAGATAATGTTTTTTCTCTTCAAATGCATTCTCGTTTACTCGATTAGTCCTATGGACTAGATCAATAGTCAAATGTTTAGTGCGGAATCCAAATTGGTGTCCAGCAATTATATTTTCTTTTTCAAATATTGTATTAATTCGTCGATTAATAATTTTTCCATCACTTTTATAGAGTAGGCGGTAGTGAAATAGGTCGTTAGGACATAACGTTTAACTAAAGAAGAGCTTCAAATGCTTTTTGGTCTCAAAGTGAGCTACAAGCTTTAAAGCTGAATACTCGAAATTTTTTTGAAAATTCTGCTTAAAAAGTGTGGAATTATAACGAAAATTATTTGATTTTTGTTTTTAATTTGCGAAAAGTTTGACACTTAGATGTACACACATACATATATGGGCCCTGTAGGAGCTTGAACTATATTTTCATAAAATCAGTATTAAAATTCAGAAACAAATAAGTTCTCAAAACTTGTCAGTATGTCCTAGACTATAGCCATTTAATGCAAATGTAATTCAAAAAAGTGTGGCCGTCAGTTTGATGCTCTCACATTTCAAGTTTCCTTATTTCTATTTTTGAAAATATTTTTCGAAAAAATGAGTCAGGTGTGCGTACTGAAAACGAATGCACACTTTGTATCATTACACTATGTGATCTAACGCAGTGTACTCTTTATTTACGTTTTTGTAATAATAAATATTTAATTGTTTTCTCTTTATTTCAGTTGCTTTGAGAAGGTGAAAATGAAGGCCAGTACATTGGACAAAATCTGCGCCTTTCTCGGCGAACTCATTGGCACTGGGTTGCTGGTCTTCCTCGGATGTATGGGCTGTATAAAAAATAACACATATGAAAATACTCACTTCCAGGCGACGTTCAATTTCGGTTTGGTTGTTTTGGTTATTATTCAATGTTTCGGCTGCGTCTCTGGTGCACATTTAAATCCGGCTGTGACCCTAGCTGCCTACATTTATAATATGGTGTCGCTAACGATGGCTGGTGTTTATTTTGTGGGGCAGATGTTGGGTGGCTTCATTGGTTATGGCTTATTGAAGGCACTCATCCCAAGCAATGCCGTATCGTTCGGTGGTGCTCATAATCTTTGCGTCACCACTGTTAATACGGAAATTGCGTCATGGCAAGGATGTGCAATTGAATTTATAATCACTGGTGTGCTAATTTTGACTTGCTGTGGCGTATGGGATCCACGAAACTCCAAATTTCATGACTCTGTTGCAATTCGTTTTGGTTTAGCCATCTCATGTTTGGCTATCACAGCGGTAAGCTAAGATGTTTATTTATGTTTAATATTTATATTTAAGTACTATATAATATTTCAGCAAATATTTACTAATTATTTCAATTTTACTAGGGTCAATTCACTGGTGCCAGTATGAATCCAGCTAGGTCCTTTGCACCAGCATTGTGGAACTCAGACTTCGAAGATCATTGGATATACTGGGTTGGTCCACTGGGAGGTTCTGCGGTGTGTGCCATTGTCTATAAGACGATTTTCAGACGCGAAGTCTCTGAAGATAAAGTGAACAACAAATTGCGTGCAATGGAAGAAGTGCCACTCTCGTAAGCCAAACATATCTGTCGAAATACCAAAGAGCGAGTAAAACAAGCAAATCGACATTCTTACGGATGTTGCAGAATAAAGCGAACTTCTGGAGTAATTAATATTTTATTTTTAATAAAGTTTTATACTTAAGAAGAGCATTTATAAAGTCTACAAAGCAGACAAATTTATTTTTTAAATACCTATAAAACCAAACCACATGTGCTAAAGATTTTGCCGCTTATTGTAAATAAAATAAATTTAGTCCAAAATTTTAGATGAACTGTAACTATCCCAATTTATAGAAGAGTTGTTTTATATACGAGTACATATATTACGTAAAAGTCGAAAAAATACGTACTAAATAAAATCTAATACGATTGATAATCGCTTTTAAATCGTTAGGATTTTTGAAACAAAAAAATGGCGGACTTGGAACCGTCAATTGCATTGAAATCGAACAAAGTTGTATGTATATTCAAAAACGCATTTATCGATTCATTTACATTGTATTGTGTTCGTGAACGCATCCAAAAAGCAGTTGAATTGTATAAAAATGTAAAAATGCATTACTTACACTACCGATACAATTTTATGCTTCATTGTAACATTTTCCGCGCGAATTTGAAGAAATGGACCATTTGCAAGAGTGAAAAGAGTGAATTTTATTATATTTCGTTTACACATTTCAGTGTACAATTCAAAGTTTGCTTACTTGTGACATTTGAGTTTTGACACTTCCTTACAAAAGGTTACATTTAAGAAGGGTGAAGAAAGTGGAAAACATTAAATCCGTTTTGGTAAAAATGATAGCAAAAACGATTTTTTTTACTTACACGAAAACATACTGTGAAGAGTTAGGTTAGGTTTTTGTGGCAGTCGGCTTAGAGTAGCCAAACTCACTTAGACCATTTAGGACCGTTGTGGTGCTACTGTGTAACACAGGAACTTCAGTATTTATTCATCATGAAACCATTTAGACGCTCTTATGAAGCGTGGGATAGATTTTATCTGAACACCAAATAGTTCCGTAAGGGGGTCAAAAGAGTGTTTTACTAACAACTCTGCTCTACTCCTAGCTAAGGCTGAACAATTACCGAGAAAGTGTTCTACTGTTTCTTCCTCTTCCTCTAGCCTAGAGGAGTGCCTACCTAACAGCCAATGACCTGTAACACCAGCCACGACATCCGAGATGTTCTCTCTTAAGAGGTGGAGCAATTCGACTGACCTTTTCTAATCTAAATATTTGTGGCCCTTCGAAGGGGTAAAAAAATAAATTAAAATTAATATTTGAATGTAGCATGAATAATACGTTCTGTCAAAAAAGTACCGGGAATTGTTCAATAAAACGCAAATTAATTGTTTAAGCATCAAAATTTATTTTGTCGCCTTCAAAATAGGCTCCATACGCCATATAGGTATGCCAACGATTAGTCCAGTCATCAAAGCACCTTTTAAACACGTTTGTGTGACATGACTTTCACTTTTGACTGACTTTGACGTGGTTTTTTGAGATTCGGCTCATGTTGATTCCGCATGTTGACTGGTTTGCATGTCAAACTCATATATTCACGTCTCATTACCTGTTATGATGTTCTGGACACCCGTCCGAATTCACTTGCTCAAGCACGTCTTCAGCCACCTTCTTTCTATGAATTTTTTGAAAGAAATTCAACTCTATTGGAAAATGTTGCGAATTGATTCGTGAGACACTCGAGCTACCTCGCTTAAATGATGGTTTTCGAGCACCATTTCCTTGACTTTGTCGACGTTTACATCCATTGAAGACGTTGATGGGCGACTAGATCAGGGCAAATCTTCCACGACTTCTCGGCCATCTGCAAAAATCTTATACCACTCGTAGATCCGTGTTTTTGATAAAGCACATTTTCAACGATTCGGTGCCCGAAATCCCGTTAAAAACACAACGTTTAAGACAGATTCTTTTTCGATACTTTTATCCGTAGCGCTCAAACGCTGCGACACTATAGAGGGCAGTTGTACCAACATTCCAGCAAAAAAAATGTAGACATATCGCACCCTAAAACAAAAGGGTCACAACTCAAAATTTTCCACACTCGAGCTTGGCTTGTTTACAGTAGCACAGAAAACAAACTATGTGACATATCACGCTGAAATTCGCCATGTAAGCTTATAACAGTCCTACCAAAAAACAAAAAATTTATTTTTGCCATATGTCATCCGCGGACCGTTTTATTGATAACGTCTCGTTCATATTTGAGCAGAAGTACATTTTGAGTTGTGACCCTTTTGTATTTAGGGTGCGATATGTGTAACGCGCGCTTTTTAAATGAACAATTTCCGATATTTTTTTGACGGAATGTATATTTCATGTCAACCAAGCAAAGAATTTGGAGTTTTGACCCCCCCAAGTCGCGATTATTTATTACATTACTAAGTACTTGACGAGGAGGATGGTTCCATGTGTAGAAGTCCACGCAAGTGGGGAAAGTTGCTGATCGCCATTCACTTGGGAGTGGCCAGGACGATTCTTCTACATATGGTTCAAGCAGCTCACAACGGCCGGGATTAGCCCACGTATCCGCTGGGTAGCTTCCGAACACCCGTTCGGGAGTAACCTAACGTGAGGAGGCGAAGCATTCCAGGATAGCTGTTTGTGCGCTGGGTTTGGGACCCGCCACTTAAAAATCCCCCCCAATGAAAAGAATTGCAAAGCCTCAGATGAGAACTGCCTTTACTGATGACGACCCCTGCAAACGAAATAAGGAATATGATTTGAGGGCATGCACCTGGAATGTCCGGTCCCTTAATGGGGAAGGTGCCTCTGCCCGGCTGGTTGATGTCCTCGTGAGAGTAAAGGCTGACATCACTGCCATCCAAGAGATGCGATGGACGGGGCAAGGTAAGAAAACCATAGGACCTTGCGACGTCTACTACAGCTGGCATGTAAAGGAGCGCAAATTCGGTGTCGGATTTGTTGTGGGAGAGAGACTTCGTCGCCAAGTACTGTCGTTCACTTCGGTGGACGAGCGTCTCGCAATAATCCGCATCAAAACGCGATTTTTTAACATCTCGTTAATTTGCGCCCACGCCCCGACGGAAGAGAAGGACGATGCGACCAAAGATTCCTTCTATGAGCGCTTGGAACGTTCCTATGAGCGCTGCCCCCGCCACGACATAAAAATCGTGCTTGGCGACTTCAACGGCAGGGTGGGCAAGGAGGGAATTTTTGGTCCCACAGTCGGAAAATTCAGCCTGCACAACGAAACATCCGTAACGGACAGAGGCTGATCGACTTCGCCGGAGCCCGAAACATGGTAGTCTGCAGCACCAGATTCCAGCATAAAAAGATACACCAAGCTACCTGGCTGTCTCCTGATCGAAAAACGCGGAACCAGATCGATCATGTTGTGATAGATGGAAGACACGCTTCTAGTGTATTAGATGTACGTACGATCCGAGGACCCAACATCGACTCGGATCATTACCTTGTTGCAGCCAAGCTGCGCACCCGCCTCTGTGCAGCAAAAAACGTACATCTACATACGCAAAGAATGTTCGACATCGAAAAGCTGCAATCACAACAGACAGCCAGAAGATTCGCCACTCGACTCTCACTCCTGCTATTGGAGAGCACTGCCCAACAAACCGGCATGCGCGAGCAATTGAGCAACATTTCTCGTTCCCTACGTACCGCCGCCGAAGAAGAAATCGGATTCCGGCGAGCCCGAAAAAACAATTGGTACGACGAGGAATGTCATGCTGCCGCTGAAAGAAAGGATGCCGCCTATAGAGCCACGCTGCGATCGGGCGCAACGCGAGCCATGTGGGAGCGCTACAGAGAGCTGAAAAAGGAAGAGAGACGTATTATCCGACAGAAGAAACGAGAGGCCGAAATACGTGAGTGCGAGGAGCTTGAGATGCTGGGCAATAGGAACAATGCCCGAAAATTTTACCAGAAAGTTCGGCGGCTTACAGAAGGTTATAAGACCGGGGCGTTTTCCTGTAAGAACAAAGACGGCGATCTAGTGACTGACGTACAGAGCAATCTTAAATTATGGAGGGAACACTTCTCGAACCTGTTAAACGGTGACAGCTGCGCATGTCATAGAGAATGTGAAGATCCCGATACCCCAATCGTTGACGACGGAATTGTCGTTCCGCTACCCGATCATGAGGAGGTGAGAATAGCGATAACGCGGCTAAAGAACAACAAAGCCGCGGGCGCCGACGGACTGCCGGCTGAGCTATTCAAACATGGCGGCGAGGAGCTGGTAAGGTTCATGCATCAGCTCCTATGCAAAATATGGTCGGATGAAAGCATGCCTGCCGATTGGAATTTAAGTGTGCTCTGCCCAATCCATAAGAAGGGCGATCCTGCAATTTGTGCCAATTACCGCGGGATTAGTCTTCTAAATATCGCCTATAAGGTTCTAGCGAGCGTATTGTGGGAAAGGCTGAAGCCCACCGTCAACCAACTGATTGGACCTTATCAGTGTGGCTTCAGACCTGGAAAGTCTACTATCGACCAAATGCTCACAATACGCCAAATCTTGGAAAAGATCCATGAAAGGAGAATCGACACACGCCATCTTTTCGTCGACTTTAAAGCTGCATTCGACAGTACGGAAAGGAGTTACCTGTATGCCGCTATGTCTGAATTTGGTATCCCCGCAAAACTAATACGGCTCTGTAAGATGACGTTGCTCAACACCAGCAGCGCCGTCAGAATTGGGAAGGACCTCTCCGAGCCGTTCGATACCAAACGAGGTTTCAGACAGGGTGACTCGCTGTCGTGTGACTTCTTTAACCTGATGTTAGAGAGCATCGTACGAGCCGCAGAACTTAATCGCTCAGGCACAATTTTTTATAAGAGCGTACAATTGCTGGCGTATGCCGATGATATTGACATAATCGGCCTTAACAACCGCGCTGTTAGTTCTGCCTTTTCCAAACTGAATAAAGAGGCAAAGCGAATGGGTTTGGTGGTGAACGAGGACAAAACGAAGTACCTCCTGTCTTCAAACAAACAGTCGGCGCACTCGCGTATCGGCACCCACGTCACTGTTGACAGTTATAACTTTGAGGTTGTAAAAGATTTCGTGTATTTAGGAACCAGCATTAACACCGATAACAATGTCAGCCTTGAAATCCAACGTAGAATCTCTCTTGCCAACAAGTGCTACTTTGGACTAAATAGGCAATTGAGCAGTAAAGTCCTCTCTCGACGAACAAAACTAACACTCTAGAAGACTCTCATCATGCCCGTCCTAACGTATGGCGCAGACGCTTGGACGATGACAACATCCGATGAAGTGACGCTTGGAGTGTTCGAGAGAAAGATTCTGCGTAAAATTTTTGGACCTTTGCACGTTGGCAACGGCGAATATCGTAGACGATGGAACGATGAGCTGTATGAGCTTTACGACGACATAGACATAGCGCAGCGAATAAAGATCCAGCGGCTTCGTTGGCTGAGCCATGTCGTCCGAATGGATACAAACGCTCCGGCTTTGAAAGTATTCGATGCGGTACCAGCTGGTGCTAGCAGAGGAAGAGGAAGGCCTCCTCTGCGTTAGAAAGATCCGGTGGAGAAGGACTTGACTTCACTTGGTGTGTCCAATTGGCGCCGGTTAGCACGAGAAAGAAACGACTGGCGCGTTTTGTTAATCTCGGCCAAAATAGCGTAAGCGGTTATCGCGCCAATTAAGAAGAAGAAGAAGTACTTGACGAACTGATTGAACTTATTTAAATTAAGTAGAGGTGGTAGAGTATTTGAATATTGCTAAAGAATCCCATCAGACATTTTAATTAATGAATTGGGTTGGCGCCGTGTTGCTGCAAAGTTGGTCTCAAAGGACCTCAACTTCATGCAGAAAAGAGATCGCTTTGATATCTCCATAAACGTGATTTCCAACCCACCATTCATCAAACGCTGCAGTATTGGAGACGAGATGTGGATATATACGACACGCAATCCAGACATCAGGTGAGTCAGTGGAGAACCAAGACCAAAAAACGCGTCGTTTCCAGTCAAAAAATAAAGCGGTATTGTACACCACGTATTTTTACCATAAGACCAGACAGTTAATAAGGACTGTTATTTGGAAGTTATGAGACGCTACGTCAAGCGATTCACCAAAAAAGAAAGGATTTGTAGGGTGAACAACTCTAGGATTTTGCACCATGATAACGTACCTTCGCACAGTGCCATCATCTGTGAGCTTTTGACCCAAGAACGAAACGAATACCATCCAACAGCCATCGAATTCACTTGATAAGGCTCCCTGCGACTTTTTTCTGTTTGATCGAGTCAAAAAAGGATGGGTATAAAAGATAAGCGGTGACTATTACAACTAACAATTAATTATGCCTCTATTAAAAATCGTTTGCTATAATAGGTTTACATAACATACAGTTCGATTATCTTTTTTTCGAGCTTAACTCCCAATCCGTAATTATAAAGCGATATTACCCATACAAAGTTTTTGAACAATCTGTGCAATCCTATGCTTTCGGTGTTATCGATAATTATTATTATGAATGTATGGAGAAACGTAAAAGTAA
Organism: Anastrepha fraterculus; assembly: GCA_037575425.1. NCBI lineage: Eukaryota > Metazoa > Arthropoda > Insecta > Diptera > Tephritidae > Anastrepha > Anastrepha fraterculus. Next base: position 25,738 of record JAYXIM010004108.1, on the reverse strand, counting down.
AAACTAAATAAAATGGATGCTGGCATGAAAACAGGTTTGTAAACATAGTTCTAAAAAAATTTTTTTAAAAAAATCATGTGAAGAAGGACTTGGCTTCACTTGGTGCGTTGAACTGGGGCTATGTTCGGAAACGCATTATAATGCGCAGTACTTGCAGCGCTGGCAGCACTGTCAATGTGACAATACATGCAACTGATAGATTTGTTGAAAAATTGCAAATAGATTTGTTGCATTTATGAACGCGCTGTGCAGTAAAATGGAATTGTTACTAAGTTTGGTCATGGACGATGTATATGTGAGGAAAAAACCGATTGTCTTTTATTAAATTTAAGAAAAAAAACCCTGTAAAGCTTAAAAGAAGGACATATCTTGTCAAAAGTTTAATATCAGTCGGACTCTGAGCAGTAATTTTATCTCCGATGTACTAAAGTAATCACTAAAACCAAGAAAATTATAATAAAATGAAGTTTAAATATCGTATTTTTCATCAATTTTTGTATTAAAAGCTAAAATAAATAATTAAATACCCACTTTTCATCAGACATTGTACTAGCGTATTTATTGGCAGTGTGAAAATTTTTGCCGCAAATAATGCACGACTTTTGATACAAAAATGATGTTTAAGAACGCGTTGCATTTGCAGTACTGCCATATTTGCATTTTTGAACGCACTGCTCACTCTGAAATGGTATGTTGCGCATTATAATGCATTGTTGAACATACCCTGGTTCTGGTTACCGCGAGCAAAATCGCTTAAACGGTTATCGCGGCAATCGAGATGAAGAGAACTAGAATTAAAAGAAGAAGGAGAAGAAAAAAGTTGAAAAATATATGTCATAAAAAATATCTGTCGTTCGGAGTCGGCTTAAAACTGTTGGTCCCTCCATTTGCGGAATAACATCAAGACGCACATCACAAATAGGAGGATGAGCTCGGCCAAACGCCCAAAATGAGTGTAAGCGTCAGTTATATAATATATATATTATATCATATATAAAAGTAATCAATATTGTTCACCCGAAATCAGAGTTTCCTATTCCTATGCATATCCATTCTATTCGACAAAATAAAGTTTTACTTTTCCACATTACATTACTCCAAATAACACCTTCAGACTGGGGACTTTTTCATGAGTGCGTTTTCTTAGTGGAAGAAAGCGTTTTTCCTCGCCCATGCAGTAGTTTTATTTCAAAACGACTTCGAATTGACCCAACAGCTACGCATAATATGCATCCGTGATTGACTTACCCTTTACAAGATCACATTGGTCAATAGACAAATCTTGAACTTCTTCTGCTTCTATTCACCGGCGAGTCAAATGCTGCCTAATCGTTCTCTTGACAGTCAGTTAGTCGGTTAAAGTTACAGGAACGACCCGGATTTATATCTGTCTGAGGACTGCCACTTCAGTAGCATTTCTTTAAAATGCATAGGTATTAGTTTATACAAAAACAACAACTGCTCCTTGATCCCTTTGGATTACAGTCGAGCATTAGCTGAAGGCCATTGTTGCTATAGCTTAGTTTTCCTATAATTTAAATTCTAAGTTACTACTTAATAAACAAATAAAATAAATTTTGTGATAAATCCATGTTTCGTGCACGCAAAACCTCTCAACTTCGTGCACGTTTTACCACCAATCGTCCAACATCATACGATTCATTTATGCAAATACCATTTCTGGTGTGGTGATCGTAATTGGACGACCAGAGCGATCGGCGTCCTTTGTGCTAATACAACCGCATCCAAATTATGTAAACTATGGGTTTCTCATTTCTACCGATGGTGAAGCGATTCCATAATATTTTGAAATTTTTTGTTGCGAGGGATTTTCCATTTTTTCGCAAATGCGTTCATTTCTAATTGCCATCTTTTCTTATTTGCAGAGATTTATTCAAGCATATTTAATATATATATTAATATAAATGTATGTATATATATAATATTTAACAATTGTACACACATATACTCGTATATTTTCTAAATTTTGCCCACTCCACCTTCCTCTTCATAATTACTTACTTAAAAACACTTATTGCTCCGCTCGCTTGAAGTAAACTGATTTAAGTTGTACTCTTCGCCTAGCAACCAAGTCGAAAATGTATGAATGACTTGCATCAGAAAATGATTTTAATGCAATTTAATTGAAAATATTCCTGTACTTCAACGTTGTTGCTACGATAAAAGCAAAAGTACGAGCGCAGTAATAGTCTTCCGATTTTAAGATTTTTAAAACTAAGTAAGTAAGCGTCTAGTAATTGAAGAGCTACTTGTATTAATCCATCTACATAAATATTACTAGGCAGACAGTAGGCATTCCACAATCTTTTCTTTTTCATATAAGACGTCTACTAGCACACGTACAGCTGTGCTCAAGATAATAGAAAAACTGCAGTTTTTAATATGAAATATATTTTTCCTTCCCTTTTTCAACACAAAATTGTTTTTAGCTAAATATTTGATCTTTTTTAAAGCCAAATAAATTTCAGTTACATATAAACACAAGTTGTTCATTAAAATACTTTCAAGCTTCCATGTTAAATTGGCTTTGTTGTACATTGTTTGGTGAAATCTACACCAAACAGTGACTTTTGCGGAGTGTAGAGTCACGTGGTGAATCACTTCGCCAGAAATGAACGTCGTTCAGCACGAAATCCTAAATTGGACGCAGCACGCGAAATATTTGGTCAATAAGAAACAATTTTAAAAATTCACATGCGTTCTTGAGAGAGGCCCAGTAACGAGCGCCCCTACTGAAAATCACTCAATTTATATTCCAGCTGATGCTTTCGCGATTTCTTCATAAACTCTCTGTTTCAGTACGCACTAGGAGATTTAGCTATGTGGAGTTTTAAGTAGCTATACTATACGAGTATATACATATAATATATAAAAAAATGGCATTAACATGGAATTGTGGGCCTTGCTCGTCTTAAACTGTTCCAGAAATTGAGGGACCTACAGTTTACTGCCGCCTCCGAACGTCCGATGGTTTCTTTATGAGAAGCTTTTTCATAGAAAAAATACTCTCGGTGGCTTGCCATTGTCTGCTGAGACTGCTTCGTATTCCAATAGGGCTATACACCCGGGTCCTACCCAATAGCCACAATCACGCTAACACTGATGCGGTATTTTCACAATTTCTGTTTTCTATTAATAATCCAAAGCATCAAGTTTCATTTAGGCATTCCAAAATTTCTTATATTTTTTTGAAAATTCGTTTTGTACTACGTTGAAAACCATTACAGTCACGTACTTTAGTTTCGCATTTAAATTTTATGGTTTCGTTCCAGGGTTCCATTGCCATAGAGGCATTTTCAGAACGTAATGGCAATGAAAACTTTATCGGCACATGCCCTCTCCTATTATTTTCTATGCAGCTGTATGTAACAAATATCTACAATAGTTTAGCACTTCATTCGTAGAATAGCGATTAAGTTAATATAATTTCAAAAGTTTTGGAAAAGCGTCAAATAAACACTTACCGATTCAGTAAAAGTAGACAACATACAAGTACCGATAAATGGGTTCAGCAAATGCAGTATTTCTTGACTTTATTATTTGGTCGGCTGAGCTTTTTTTGCTTAGTAAAACAGACAACATATAAGTACCGATACGCTATTTTTACAATTGGAGTGTTTGGCGACTGCAGCGTTCGGTTGGATGAGCTTGTTAGATTGCGGCCTTTCATTTTCATATAGTGCACGGATATTTAAAACTTTTCATTTCAATCCACCACAGCAGTAACGTTTTTGATTTTTTCCCCTCCTAAAGGAGTAAAAATAACGCAAAATGGCCGTAGAATCATTACAACTGCCGATATATGATCGAACACCACAACCAATTCAGTGGACAAAAAGGTTTGTTGTAATATTACTTATTTTTTAAGTGAGCTTTGTCCTTTGGAAAGTGTAATCATTAAAGACTAATTAAAAAGAGGATAAATAATATAATATTTATATCAGGATCGCAGGTGCTTTAAAACAGTAATACTGTGTTTGAGTTATTCTCAAAGTAATATTTTCTTAGATTCCCGCATCTCCAAGTAACTGCGCCAACTGTGATAATCTGTGTGTAATGGTTTTGTAAACTTGTCACTATTTTTTTTTTTTTAATTTTGCAAATTTTTCTGTGTCAAGCTTAGCTGTCGAAATGAGTCAAAGAGTCTGATTAAAATTATTTGTCCGTTGTGGAAGCATTAAAAATGTTAACGGTATCGTAACTGAGAGCTCGCCAATGTCGAGGACACAGTTCAGTCGTCCGTCGAACTCTGTTGATTGACGGCAGCCTCGAAAAAATTAAAAGCGTCAGGAAGATATCAGCCGATATTGGTATCAATTCGGAGCGTTAAACGCAATATTTTGAAAAACAAAAAAAAAGCTGGAAAAATAGCATCGAATTGTTGTCGCTAGAGAAAATTTTTTTGAAACAAAATATGTAATATCGCAGATGTACAACTGCGACAAAACATGGATCTATGAATATGGCATCGAAACGAATGACGTAACCATTGCAATAACTTTTTCAATGAATGAGTTGAGCTAAAACTAAAAAAACTACGGTAAAGGCGAAACCACTTTAGAGTTTTGTTGTTTTGTGTACGGCCTGGAAAAATAAGTCTATCAACTTCAAACCTGGCTCCCAGATATGGTTGACTGATGGACCGAAATTAGAAGATGATAGAACAAAGGTCGGAAATCAATGGAGCTGAATTAAAAAAATCGAGTGAAATGGGTTTTTACGCAACAATCTGCCAGACAGAAATGCATGCCATTGAGATATGTGCGAGGAAATGTCTCCGTAGGAAAGTAAACTATGTTTACATAATTTCGGGTAGTCAGGCGGCTTAGAAAGCCCATATATCAACGGTAGTCATCTCAAAAATGGTAAATGCCTTCTTTACGTATTAGGGAACTTCAACAAAATATTATAAGGTTGAGTTTCTGTGCATGAGGGATATGATTCAAGTTAAATGCCTAAAATAGCTAACTAAACAAGAGGCAAACATGCCTCGAATAGGTCCTGAGCTTTCTGTGGAATTACAAAAGATCACATAAACGATTTTTTACGTTGAACACCGGCACAGTTCTTTCCAACAGTGACCAGCGTAACAATTCGTAATGCCGGGCAGAGGAATTTACAACGTTGAACTGGTTACTTTACAGGCCATTGTAGCCTGAGATATCACTTGAACAAAATTCAGCTCTCTGAGACCATCATCTACCAATTCTGTGAAATAGATACTGAGCACATTCTTTGGGAATATCCTGCACTAGGCAGAAAACGGTTACACCACCTTGGTGGTATTGCTCTGCTTTCATATAAATTATGGAACAATAAACCGCAGAATGTGCTAGAATTCATAAAAAATCTTAAAATATAGGGTTCTTCAGCAGGCTTGGATCCTTTTTGGTCGCAGTGCGCAGTAGCCTAATAGTAAAAATAATAATAATAATAATTATAAAAATAGCAGAAAGAAAATATATATATAATTGACGCTTACATCATTTTTGGGTGCTTGGCTGAGCTCCTCCTCCTATTTGTGGCGTGCGTCTTGATGTTGTTCCATAAATGGAGAGACCTACAGTTCTAAGCCACGTCCGAATGACAGATACTTTTTTATGAGAAGTTTGGTATGGCATGAAAAAACTGTTTATTGTGGTGTTTCACGGAGATTCGAATCTACGTACTCCGAATAGCAATCCCGCACCAACCCATTCGGCTATCGCGGCCGAAGAAATATAGTACTTTAAAAGTTGCAAACCCTCTTGCTACTGTTCTCACACACATAATCGGCATATCCCATCTAGAACGAAAAGAACGCCCCCGTTAGATGGAGTCAGCCTAGCTCCAAATTCAGCTGTGTGACCCTGAGTGGCGCTTTCCTGCTCTCACATAGGCTGAAGTCTCCAGCACGTCAGTTCTTTGAAGTTTCCCAAAACCATGACGTGCATAAAAATATATCGGAAATAAGTGCCAGACCAAATAAAAAACAAAAGAAGTGGATTTTGTCGCTTTCTTTTATTAACATAAATTGAGTACTTTCTAGGTGGAAATTAAAATCCTTTTATAAATAACGATAATGGACTTAGATTGTGAATGTATTATTAGTAAATATTTATCACGTAATTGGTACTTAAAATTTTTGGAGATGATTAATTATAGTTCATGAAAATTCATGGATTTCGAATTTGTATTCAGGGATGTTTACGGCTGTTCGAAAATTAGCTATCGATTTAAATTTCCATAGTAAAGTCAATTTAATGTTTACTGTTAAATAGTACTTATATATGGAAGTTAACATTTAATTAAGAAGAAAGCTATGAACCTATCCATACAAACCCACAAAAATTGAGCTTAGAACAACTTTCAATAAAAGCGGAAACTAAAAAAATCATAACTTGATTTAACATAATGTAACTCGTACATACATATGTATGAGTATATGTAAGTAAAAATATTAGGTACTAAAGTATATATCGTATTTGCGCATATATGTATATATGTATGTACTTATGTGCGTAGGGCATTATCATATGCCATGCTTTAGAAATAGAAGATTTTAAGGTATCTAAATGTTGTTAACAGCATTTTTACAGCGATATTTAGTGTTGGTTGTGCTCTTTTAAACATTTTGTAATCATTCATACACTTTTCAGTTGGTTGGACAAATTGAATATTAAAGTCAGCACTTGGGATCAATTCTGCCAGTTCGTTGGTGAGGTCATCGGCACTGCAATGTTGGTATTTCTCGGTTGTACGGGATGTGTACAGAACGACCACTTTGTGAACAGTCCCTTACAATCGTCGTTAAATGTCGGTTTGGTTGTAATGATGATCGTGCATTGCTTCGGTTGCGTTTGTGGCGCACACTTAAATCCCGCGATCACTTTGGCCGTTTACATATACGATATGATTTCACTAACAATGGCGGGCGTCTACTTTTTGGGACAACTGCTGGGCGCTTTTGCCGGCTATGCTCTTATGAAGGCGCTAGTACCAGCTGATGCCATTTCATTGGGTGGTGCCGCTCATGGCGTCTGTGTGCCTACACCACATCCAGACATAACCACAATGCAGGGTTTTTGGATTGAATTTATCGCCACTGCTATGTTGATTTTTACCACCTGCAGCGCCGCTGATTCACGAAATATGCCATTCCAAGACTCATTGCCAATTCGTTTTGGTTTAACCGTTGCTTGCCTGAGTCTCGCTGTGGTAAGTGGAATGGAGTTAACAGATTTATATTTTTATGTATGTTTTATTAACTTACTATAGGGGCAATTGTCGGGCGCCATGTTGAACCCAGTCAAAGCGGTTGCCGCCGCAGTATGGAATTCTGATTACCAGGACCACTGGATATATTGGGCTGCTCCAATGCTCAGTGCTCTAGTTAGCGCCACTTTCTACAAAGTGGTTTTCAAGCGCGACTATGTTGAAAGGGAATTGAATGAGAAGCCATGAGTAGAGAAGTTGGACTAATGTCATTGGCCAAAGGAGACTCTCGAAAAATTAATATTTGAAAGTTATAAACCGTTACATGCGGAATATGTATATATGCATGTGTATTTATGTTATATACAAAAAATTTTCTACGCAATGTTATTTTTCGCAATTTTAGTTTATAAAACATATTTTATTTCTACTTTATTTCATTGTGCTACTTTTTGTGTTTAATAATTTCTTCATCAAGTGGTTGTTACATTTGTATTCATTAAATGTATGTATTTTTATATCGATTTTAAGGCTGCATATTGCAAGGAAGCTTATTTTGTGTAAGAACGCTTTGCTAAATTATAAATAAAATGCTGCCAAATTATAAATTCTAAATTATTCATTGCACAGTAGTGCACCATCTCCGCTGGTAATATATATATATAAGTATATATAATTGGCGCGTACACCCTTTGGGTGTTTGGCCGAACTCATCCTCCTATTTGTGGCGTGCGCCTTGATGTTGTTCCACAAATGGAGGGACCTACAGTTTTTCTTATGCCTAATCCGAACGGTAGATATTTTTTTATGAGAAGCTTCTTCAAGACAGTGGTACACTCGTAGGTTTGCCATTGACTGCCGAGGGGCGACCGCTATAAGAAAATTTTTTTTCATAATTTTTGGTGTTTCACCGAGATTTGAACCTACGTTCTTTCTGTGAATTCCGAATGGTAGACACGCACCAACCCATTCGGCTGCGGCGGCCGCAATGATGCAAAATAGAAAACTTTTTTTATTTTATTTATTCAACATTCGATCTTAACACAGCAAGGAAAAAATTACAATTTAATTATTAGTGCTAGTCAAAGTAGGTTACAATTTCCATGGTAAATTTACAAAGATATTTTAAGTTACAAAGAAAAACAAATCAAGTTAACATTACTTATGGAATTAAATTAAAATTATTTCTCTTAGTGCTAAAATATCTTTGAAGTTCGTGTCTAAATGTATTCATGTTACTTATGGATACTATATTTTGGGGAAGAGAATACAAAAGTCGAGTCACGTGCACCAAGAACTGTCTTTCTAACATTAGTGTTTTATATCTAGCAGCGAGGAGTTTCCAACTTATTTCGTAGCAGTTATTCTGAGGGCGAGGTGCCCAGGTACTTTCGAGTAGTAGATTTTGTGCAAAAATAAGAGGGAACTGAACTGAAAAAGCTTATCCAAGGACATGGCGTAGATTGTTTCAGAAGGATGAGAAACGTGGTCTCTTGCCTTTATCGCGAACGCATAACGAGTTATATTATTAAACAATACATTAAGCTTGTGTTTACACGCATAACCACATTTTACAAAGATTTCACAACCATACAATAACGATGGCGTAACATATGTTTAAACAATTAGGATGCGAATGCGTAGAGGAGTAAGACGTTGCGTAGTCCAGAGAGCATTCCGTGCAACTTACCTACGATTAAATATACGTGACTATCCCAAGTTAATCTTTGGTTCAAACTGATTCCGAGATTTTTAGTCGCATGCACATACATAATTGATAGCGATGCCGTCAAGTAAGATTTTTGGAAAAGTTGAAGTACCGAGAAGCTTTCTGGAATTAATAAGCACTTGAAACATCTTAGGGTTTGTGCATTGTTGGATGCCTATTTGTTAATGCGGTATAAGTTTTGATTGGTTTTAAGACTTCATCTGCATACAAGGGAGAATGCATTTCGGTTAATATTGCTGGTAGGTCGTTGATGTACCAAGAAAAGAAAAGAGGTTCAAGAATAGACCCTTGCGAAACTCCTCTGTGCAATTCTAAAACAGGTCACCTATTTGTGAAAAAGAGGTAAATATTAAAAAAATAATAATAATATTTGGCGAGTACACTTCTGTTAGGGGCTTGGCCGAGGCAAATATAGCTGAAATACATTTTTTTATTATTATCTAGTAGTAATGTCTCATGGCACCTATTTGACGATGTTTTGCTGATTCATTTTTGGAAACCCAAAATCCAGTCAGCATGGCTCGATAGCGATCGCAATTCACCATAACGGCAGCTACTTCCTCAGTTCGAAAGAAATAAGAACCGATGATGGCGCCAGCGCTCTATGAACTTTGCGAACAGATTTTTTTTTTTCAAAGAAAATTTACATAATTTGGAAGCATTGTTCTTGCGTTAAACGATTCATGATGACTGGCCAAACTTTACTGAACAGAAATGTCAACGCATATTTCCATTCTCAGCTGTAAAACTATAGTTATCAATATCGATAGTTCTCATGTAGCTAAAAAACACCCGTTACAAAGTTTATACATTTTTAAATCATATTACAAAAACTCGGCGTTCAGTAGACCTCAGTTAGGTCTGGGTTTCGCTAATAAATCGGGTGTACACTTAAGGTTAGATATATCTATCACCAGATGTCTGTTTATAAACCCGTCTCCGGCTATTATTCAATCCAGATTGAGGCCGTTAAGGAACCCTTTCTAGCAAGAAGTTTTTCGAGGAACTCGTTTCCGGAAATATTTCGATCATCAAGAATTCAAATAACGCTATCCAATAAAGTTCTGCTCTACTTAATTAAAATTGAATTGGCTGTGAATGGCGCCAGAGCCAAAATGTCAGTCCGGCTATCTGAGAAGATGTCACGCGTTCGTTTTAAAGGTGGCGCTTCAAAGGAGTGCAGTTTTTGGTAATGGTAAATATTTCTGTCTGGAAAACGGTCATAAAATGAGGTAAAGGAAAGCACATTCTTCTGTTCCCCTTGAGTGGGGAAAAACGGCAGACCAAACCAGTGCTCTGTCTGATAGTGGTGAGAAAAGGAGAAATAATCTGACCATCAACACTTTTTTCTAGATATCAGCGCACTGCGGGTGAGCTCTCACAGCAGACACTGCTGACGTGTGCATTATCATATGAAGATGAATACCATTGAGGGCATCCGTAGGGTACATTCTCATTGCGCACATCATCCACACACATGTCGGCCTCTGTTCTCTTACTAACTTAATATAATTATTTTGAGATATAAGATTGAGGAACTACGTCATCCCGAATAGCCGCTTGCAGGAGTAAAAGTTGATATTTTGCTTACGAATTTTGTAATTTCCACTTTTTGATAAGCCGAAGTCTAATGTAGTTCGGATATAATAAGTAAGTATACCATATTAAATATTAAAATTGTTATTAGTTGATGAGAAAACTATAGTTTAACAACAAACTGCACAACTACAAAAACTACAACCTTATTATTAGTAATTAGTCTTTTTATTAATAATTTGATAACTGCTAGATTGTATTAGTTTGCAGCAAAAACAACCCAAGAACCGGACCTTCCAGTTCCTTTTCGGTCGCTCAGTCTGAAAATCTACATAATTTTTAAACTTTGTAAATATATAGAAAAGACTTAATTTTAAAGAAAAATTAAGCATGAACGAATAATAGAAATTTTAACTACCTTTCGATTGATGTATCACTTGTTTTGATTGGTTAACGGAATCTCCAGATATTACAACTACCTTGTTTTCTTTGATCCAAAATCGTAATTTTGCGTTATATCACAAACTACAACACAGAGAAAAGAATGATGTAGAATTTCGCATTCAAGCATCGATTTTACAAAGCGATCATAGGAATTGGACGATCTGGTCCATGGGTAAAGAAATCATTAATTATTTGTAAATGTTAAGGTAAGTAGATATGATACTGAGAATCGATATTAGAATTTTTTGCATTAAATAAAGCAATTCCGTTGTTGAGCTTAATATACTTCATGTCAAGCATAAATACTCGTATATACACACATGCCTACGCGTATAAGTATTTTCACAAGCTGCTAACCGAAGTGTAAAAACTCCTTATATATGGCAACTGCAAAATTAACCTTTAGATTGCTAAAGAAAAAAATGCTAAAAGTATCTTTTCGCTTGAATAATTGAAATAATTAATTTAAAAGCTCCTTAAAATGTTTGATGCATATTTCCATTAGCCCTGTTGTAAAATATTTTCTTAGAATTAAATAAGCTAAATGTGGCTTTTCAGATGTATTTTATTGCTGTCGGCAGCGACGAAGTGCCAAAACAGTAAATAACTGCAGTGAGTTCGTATTTGCAAAGTAAACATAAACGAAATCAAGTCGATACACTTTACGAAAAATAATATATTTATTTCGTACGAGTTTACATTCTTGGTTATGTGCAACCTTACCTACCCGTACCTAAATGTGCAAATGTATGGACAAGTATACTCTAAAATTATGAAGAGATACTAGAATTGTATTCACGCAACTTGGGACATTTGCGCAATGTATGATTTAATTTGCCTATAGACCAGGGGTGGTCCGGCTCCTTGATAGTCCGAGACATTTTTCAAAATTTGAAATTTTTCATGAGCCGCAATTAAATACTTATTTATAAACAATTTTTTTGCAGAAATTATATTTATTGAAAACATATATTGTAAATTAAAGTATACATATTGTACTGACTATAAATATTAGAAATTAAACACATTTATTTTACTTCGCTTGATAATTCTTTAAAATTTGGTGAATAATTGGCGACAGCACTTCTCAGTTATTGTTTGAGATGCTGGTTAGTCAATACTGAACAGTGTTTTGATTTCACGAATTTAAAGTGGAATGAAATGATTCACGTACGTACGTTGTTCCGAATACTAAAATAATTCGACAAGCAGCCTATCATTCTGGTAAAAATATCAAAAATTTAGTAATCGACGTCGACTTAGATTTTAATTGTAGAGCTTGATCTTCTTGAATCACTATTACGTCTAATGTTTCTTTCTAAACTTCCAGATGTTTCTTAGATGTTGTTGTTGTAGCAGCATAAAGTTACAGTCCCTGCCCGGAATCAAATCCGGGTCGTTCCGGTTACGTAGAACCGACTGTCGTGGGAACGTCTTGGATCATAATTATTTGCTTGGGAAATAAGTTCGCAGCATTTTTACCAAATACTTTTCTTCATATGGTTTGACAGGGCGCGGAAAAGAAGGTAATCGGTCAGTGAAAGTCTCGGAGAATATGGCGGATGCTGAATGACTTCCCATTCGAGCTTTTGGAGTTTGCCCTTGACGACTTGTGCAGCATGGGGCCTGGCGTTGTCATGAAGGAGTATGGTTTGACCATGTCGATCAGGTCTTTTCAGTAGAATAGCCTCATTCACGTGGTGTAGCTAGGCAATGTAGAGCTCCTTGTTGCCCTCGCAGTCTCACCAAAAACATATCTTTTTTGTATGAAGATCCGGCTTGACTCTCGGCTTTGGTGTATCTTCTGGAGCCGCCACTTCTTTCTTTGTTTGATATTGATGTATAGGCACCATTTCTCATCTCCCGTGATGATTTGGTACAAAGAGCGTTGTTTATGACCGCGTGTTGCTCGATGGCGGGTGAGATGCTGAGAAGCAATTTGAAGGAGACTTTCTTTGTTTTTTTCGTTGAGCTCTTGAGGCACCCAGACTCCTAATTTTGCAGTAAATCCCATAGACTGAATGTGATTGAGAATAGATTTATGATCGCAGTTCATTTTTTCTACCAGTTCACGGCTGGTTTGGTGACCGTTCCTCCGCTTCTTCAAAGGTGATTTGAGACGTTCTTCATTGAATTCAGAAGACCTTCCGCTGCGGGACGTATGTCAACGTCAAAGTTGCCATTTTTGAACTTTTTAAAGCATTTCCGGCCGTAGCCTCGCCTATGACACCTTCTCCATACTCGTCCCGGGCTGCTTGGGCAGTTTCCTGAGCTCGATGAAAAGCAAAGAAGAGCAGGTGTGGAAAATTTTGATTTTTGCCTCCTGGGTATTCCATTCCTAAGCCTCAAAACTCGTGAAAATTAAGTAACTAAAAAATACAATTAACATAGTTTTGTAGAGCAGAAAAAGTTCTATCTAATGAATATTACTCTTTGCCAAACAGCAAACAAATCGTTGTAAAATAAAGGAAAATATAAAAACGCTATGATCTTATTCCCTAACCCAATATATTGGAATTGGAAAACTCACCTTGAATTATGTTCATTTCAAATGAATTCAGAAAAAAATGAAGACACGATTTAAAATATTTCAAGTATTGAAATCTATTTTAAGATTTCGTCAATATTTCTTCTAGCTATTTTATGCACTCGTTGCGTTTTTCCTGTTTAATATTGGAACATTTTTTTTTAAACGAGGAAACTGAGAAAATGTTTTATTTGTAATGCCCTTTTGAAAAAGTTTGAAATCTAAATATACTTGTGAGAGATCAGCTATTATTTTATATTTCCCCTGTATTTGTAAATTTAGTGTTTGCAAATATTCCACGACATCAGTCAAAAACATTAAATTTTGCAACCACTCGTCATCGCCTAATTCTGAATAGTTTATTTCCTTTTCTTTTAGAAATGCAGTTATCGGATCAAATTAATCTGGTTTTGTAGATTTAATATTTTGTTGCTAGAAAACCATCTAACAGTGCAAAAGAAATTAATATCATTTGGAAGTTCTTCGTTCATTAATTCTTGAAGGAAATTTTTGAATTGCCGATGATTTTTTGTATTGGTGCGAGAGCAAGCAAAGGTAACTTGCAACTTAATCTGTGATTTTTATTTAGAGATCCAGTGATCGAACTCAGAGGAATTATTATGAGACATTTACAACATTTTATTTGAATAAGAACGTAACAAATTCGTAAAACTATAATAGCACTAAGCCGAGTACAGAGAACCACAAATAATGCTTCTGAAAGTAGCATGTGGCAGCTATAAGCCATTCATAATAAACAAAATTATTGTAATGATAGCCCTGTCTAACAACTTAATGTAATTTCTTCCAAAGGATTTATCAAATATCTTCGCTTGTCTCAGATACTCGGTACTTACTCCGCTCTGAGTTTACCCACTCAGTAATAGAAGATGGCTAACTACGGCAGCAAAATGATTGCCATAAATACAATTATTAAAAAATATAATAAAATACCGGGTATAACTGTGTTTTATTTTTCTATAAAAAGTGGAAAGAGTCATAGCGATCCTAAACAAGCTTGAACATAAACGTTTGGTTGGAAAAAAGCCTTGACGGCAGATTGGCTATATAGAAAGATATCAAGCTTCTATCAAGATTTATTTTGATGCAGGTCAAGATTGGAAACCTGAAATGCGGAGGGCTGTTTGTCCATTACTATGTAAAGTTTAGTGTCAGGTCTTTATATATCTGCTCTCATTCTGTCATCCACCTTTGGCAACTCGGTACACAAATTGCTTATTTGCAATTAACAGAGTTCCTGCTTGTCCAAGCTTATTGGCAGAATATGCCGGACGCTACATACATTTCGATTAACAGTCATGCAGCAAGTAAGCCTCGTTTTGTGGAGATTGTTGCTGCGCTATTTTCGCATTTTCAATGGAATTTTTTGTTAAATGCAGCAATGCCGGACATTACAGAGTAAAAAGCCTCAACTAGAAGAGTTTCCACTAAGGATGGGTACAAATTAAATCAAATAAGCTGTGTGTGAGAAAATAACGAAATATTTTTCTTTGAAAGGCCGATGCATGGCCATTGTGATATTTAATATGCCAGCGTTAAGGTGTCTACCGCAGTACGCACGGAGAAGTGCAATTTTCAGTGACACTGACTGCATAGAATTTAATCAAGTTTTGAGCGATGGAACGGGGTATGCTAACTTTGAGGGCATTCGTCGGCTACCGCTTACTCACGTAGCCCTGTGACTTTAGGAAATCGCACCAGGAAAAGCCCAATTTGCAACACAATGTAATTTCTCAAGAAGTTTTGTTTCTTTTATGCTACAAGGCGCATTAATTTTTTAATTCTAAATTGTCTCAAGTTGTAAAATTTGAAACGCAAGCTCTATACCCAAAAAAACTACTATTATTTTAAGCCTCCTTGTTCGAAGTGGTAGTAAAGATCCCATAAAGTCCATATGTTAGTGTCGTTTTAATGATTTATTATTTATTCTTTATTTTCCACAGTGTTTGCGCAGTGCCAATGAAAGTTTGCCTGCCAAAACTATTCGTTGAGCGTTTTACCAACACAACCTCAAAAACAAATTTCTTTGTTTTCAGTTGCTAATTGGCGACGCTCTGTTGCAAGTACTCCAATTCAAAAGTCGCACAACCTCTGCCTTTGGAAAATCGACCATTTTCACTTTGTTGGCACTGCAGTGATTGTGTGAAAGTTTGTAGAAAAACTTTGGCAAATCATTAAAAGTCAACAAATTGCAAATCGTTAGAAAAGTGCTAAATGTGTTAGAAAACGTGCTGTATAAATCAGGACTTAAAACAAATTGCACCAAATAGCTAAACTTAAATGTATAAACGTAAATAAATAAATATGTATGCAGGAGTGTTTGAATGCTAGCGAGAAGACGATTAGAGCGAGATGTAGATTAGAAACAAATGTTAGTCAAACCAATATTCTGTTGCATATTTATTGCAAACCGAATATGATAGAAGCATTTCCATTTACGTATGCATGTGCTACATATCTTTAGTACGAGCACACATGCAATTGGAACTCATCCCATCACCCAACTGAAACCACCTTCCAACTAACATGCCTTCGTAAAAGTAAACAACATTGTTTGACTAGCGGGCCACTGGCTTTAGCAGCCAGGATAGGCAATGTATTTCATAGGCAGAAGTCAGATGCAGAAGCACCGCAGATAAACATTTTTCATGTTGTGCCGCTGACGCCCCTTTTTGCATAGTCTTAGGAGCGATAGATGTGTTCGCTTACAAACATACGATACACATACATAAATATGTGCATTTGTGTATCCATTGAGAATGAGAGGCTCGTGTGCGCCGATTATTGCCATACCAGTAAACACATAATTAAGCACTAATTGTGGAATCGATGAGGCGATAAAACACTGCTGCTACTGTCACTGCCCAGTTCGGTAACGGTCAGGCAGCAGATAATTTCCACAAAACGAGAAAATCTTACTTCACTAAGCATCAAATGGTATTTATTATTGGACGGCGGTGCAATGCAATACTAGTAAGCTGATATGCTTGTATGCCCATATATACTTATATGTATGTGTGTGGCGTGCGTATGAGTATGCAGGTAAGGAGAGTGAAAAATGAAATTACCAATGGTTTGGGAACTGATTTCAATTTGAATTTGAGAAAACTGAATTCATGAGGCTTCAACAGTGGCAGGTATGCAAATCTGAACTTGTAATTTGAAAGCACAGTGGGTAAACAATATAAGCTAAGCGAAAGGGCCTGGTGGTGAACGAGGACAAAACGAAGTAGCTCCTGTCATCAAACAAAAAAAATGTAGTTGATTATAAAAGGTAGCGCTAAATTAGTCACCTTATCGGAAGATATATATTTTTTTCAAATGCCGTCTCACACACAACAGCAGCAATGCACAAACAGACAAGCATTGGAGCGTGTAAAGGCCAAAATAAAGATTTCCAGCACTCAAAATCATTTTTTATTTATTTAGTAAAAGAGTTTTACAGAATTAAAATTCGAAAATTCATTCATAAAATTTACGCCACCTTGCATAAATCAGGGTAAACATGTTTTTATAAAATGTATAAGAACTTGACAAATTATCATCAAAAATTTCAAACATTTTATT
The DNA here is from genome assembly GCA_037575425.1 of Anastrepha fraterculus. Lineage (NCBI taxonomy): Eukaryota > Metazoa > Arthropoda > Insecta > Diptera > Tephritidae > Anastrepha > Anastrepha fraterculus. The sequence goes on along the minus strand of JAYXIM010004108.1, from coordinate 8,699 downwards.
CAGAATTTTAAGAAATTTGGGCAATCAGACTTATAGCCCATAAAATTCTAGTGCAATAAAGTGCAAGTCTGAAGCAGCTGGAATTTTCTATGATTTTTTATAATTTTTCCCTTGACGCTGTTGCGCACTTTCTCTATGTAACAAATACATGGTTTTTCGACATGGAAATTGTGTTATAGGTATGTATTCAGAGGAGTCGTGGTATGCCTTTAACGGATAGGGTATTTTATACATAAATGCCATAGGCAAAAAAAATGATGAAATAAAAAGTAATAATTTCTACACAGTTTGTTGTTTTTATTAAAAAAAAAATCTACGGTGTTACTGAATTACCCTGTACATAAAATATAATATTAAACAAATTTTACTTTTAAGTTGACTGAATTCTCATATCCACCACTGTTTGTATATTTAAGAGACTGGGTGCGCGCCAAATAAACTCACGACGTGCAATGATTTTATGTGAACAGGAGTGAGAGGGAGGAGAAATGCATTTTGCAGGCAACTAATATCTCTGAGTTGTGTATAAGCACAACTGAGCTAATTCCCTATTTGCAGCAGAAGTCGTGTGCAAACGACCACAATTGGCAGAATACATGCATGCATATTCACACTCGCTGCACTCTCGCATAAACGATGTATATATGCAAAACAGTTAACCGCGTAATAAAGCAGTACGCCTGCATATGAGTATGTACTCGTCATACATCAGTAATAGCAACATCAATGTGATAACGGTAACAGCTTAAGCGGCATTGAAGCCTCTCCAATCGTCGTTAGGACAACAACACTGGCAAATGTAACAAATCTTTGTGGAAATAGTAAGTATGCAACAAATAAAAATATCACACCACAGCCAGGTAACACTTACCACTCACCACTTGCCACACACCGCACTCGATGCGCGCTTGACTGATTGCATTGAAATTTGGCATTTCACTCAGTTTTACAATTTCATGTAGCTTAATTGCAATTTAATACAATAATATTGCAGGAAATTTGTTTGTGTGTCGCCACTGATGATTTGCTTTGCTGTATCGTGTGGTTCATTTGGCGTAATTGGCTATGTTTTGTGCCTGCGGTACGCCGGACGTATGAGTGACATTTAATTAGCCTTTCAGACCAGGCTCGAGCTTTACGCACAAACAACGTACATTCTAATATGCATACATATATAAGAGGTATTTAGTTTGCGAAAATGAAAATAATTATTTGTATTCAGGCACAAAACTACTAAATTGGCATAAATGGTCAAAGCATTCTACTCGTATCAGCATTTGGCACTGGTTCATTCGCTGCATAAGTATGCAAGACTACTGCAATGTATGGTATGCATATGCATCTAGTTGGTTTATTCACGCGGTTTTTACATATAATTATATTTTGGACATTAAGTCCTTTTAATAAGCTATGCATATTTCGGAATAAATATGGGAACTATTTGTGAATAACGCAGCTGTTGCCATCATTTTACGCACGTGCATTGTACAAAACAATCAGAACATGTTTTTCTATTATAAAAATTATTTGAGAATGTTGGTAGTTGGATATGAAAAAATTGATTTTTATGAGTATGTAAAATATCGCGTGATGTGGGATGATGTGCAGCACTTTCGTTGTTCAAGAAACATTTTCAAAAGTAAAATCTTTAATATCACTGGTATATAAGAAAAAATTTTCTATTTGGCGTAGAGTTCTGAATTTGTTTTCTAGAGTATTTTGGGGTCACTGATTTTGGGAAATAACGTTCATTTGTTCCGGCCAGGTCTTATTTTGAAGATATTGCGAAAAAAAATATTAAGTTCTGCAATAATACAAAATTAGCAATTTTTTCCTATGAGTGGTGACCAAAATACTGATGGAAAACAATAATTACGATTGCGATATGCGCCGAAAAATTATAAAAAAAAATTTGGTGAAAAAAGTCAATAAAAATAATAGTTGAATAAAAAAACATGTTTGTTTGATTGATTTACATCACTCTGTGAAATTCAAACTGCAGAAACATGAACAATTTTGATAAAAAATGGATGAAATTCGGTAGATCAGTAGCTTATTGTGTATTCTTTAACATATCAAAGTATAAAAATCTGATAAGAATTATTAAAGCTATGATTTTTTATCACTGACGTGCAAAATGCCTATATTCCGCTCAGATGGTAAAAGGCTATGTATTTGAATTTCAGAATCTCTATGGCGACATACCTATTTCTGGAATTGTGTGTGTGAGCTGTACTCAGTTGAGCTGAGGTGTGCTTATATGTATATATTTTTAGCTGTGCCTAGATATGCTTATCTATGCAAAAACGCAGAGGCCTGTTTTGCCGCCCTTTCAGAGTCTCACTTCAGGGATGGAATTCATAAATAGGAATCTCGTTAGAAGAAGCGTATTGATGTGCAGAGCCATTCAACTGTATAAAAAAGTGTATTTCAACCCATAAAATTGCGTTTTAATTATCGAACCGCAGAACTTATTGAACAACCTAGTAGTTTTTCATAATTTTAATTTTTAAAATTTTCTGTAACTTCGGATCAAGGTTTTGTATATCCTTAACTTTTGACTAAGCAGTTTCAAATTAGAGTAATAAGACTTATTTGCTGCTAAAACGCTATCATTTTTGTTAATGATGTATCCCTATTGGCTGATATTTTGATACCCAAATAGGTTAATTCTTGTACATTCTCGAATGCATAGTCTCCGATAAGAACAGCATGCCTTAAACCGGAACTGAATAGAACCATAGACTTCGTTTTCTCTGTGTTAATTCGTAGCCCAGTATTTCGTATTACTTTTTCTAGTTTTATAAATGCACTCTGTGATTCACTCCTGTTTTTCGCCATGATAAGTATATCATCTGCATAAGCACGAAGCTGGAACGGCTTGTTGTACGAAGTCCTATTTGGATTTATTTCGGTAATTGCTGCGTGCAGGACCAGGTTGAATATCAATGTTGATAAAGCGTCCCTATGTTTGAGTCCCGATATAATGGGCAAACCTTTAACAAGGCAATTGCAAATGGAAACAGGTTTCAATATCACCTTTTAGCAAAAATATATTTCGTTAGCGCTAAAATTGTTGTTGATGGAAATTGCATCTTCTGCCGAGAAAAAATTCTTTTAACCTTTTTTTATAAAAGCATTTTACGCTGTAAATGACATATGGTGACATCAGTAAATGCAAATTATTGTGTGTCCACAGAAAAATGTTGTGCAAAAATTTCAAATAATGCACGTAAAGACGCAAGTAGTACTCGTATGCATGCACATACAATAGGTATGCACCTAGAATTTATATAAGTAGTTGTGTATTAACATACTCGCTCACTTGCAATTTTTCACTTACATGTAAATGTTAGTGAGCAGCAATGTAAATGACATATTTTGCAACAACACCTGTAGTTACTTTTTTGTCAAAATACATTTAATGCACACTGCCTTTGACAGGCTGTCATGTCGATCGTCAACACGAGGCGTATTAATTGAAAATATTCAATTTGAAAACTCAATTTTCATGTATTAAACAAGTGCATACTACAAACAAGCGCAACTGCTACATACGCGCAAACATGCCCTGAGCTCTTTTAAGAATATTTTTCTTTAGTGTCATTTCAGCAAATTCCCTTCGAATATCATCCCTTAATATGAAAAGCGTTGTAGTTGATTTGTTAGTGGATAATACATATTTCCTTTAAATACCTTAATAGACAGAAAAATGAGTGTACGAGCAAGGCTCGGAAGATGTGAAATCCACTGATTGTGGGGATTAGTCGGTATCGAGAATATTCGATCTGCGAGGTAAGGTGTATAGTATGTGCTGGTATTCGCCGGCTCTCTCAGCTACTCTACAGACATTCGGTTCATCAATTGAGATATTAACCGTATGATAGTCTCACACAAGACACTTCGTGTTGGTGGCTGCCAAATAATTAAAGTGCAAGTGTCAATATGTAAGCTATAAGCTTTTTGCATTTTATGGCTTTTTTATTATCTGAACATATGTAGTTGTAGTCTGAATGAAATTTCCCCTTTTTAACCTTTTTCTATTATTATTGTCAGTAAAGGAATTTTATTTGTGGAAGGATCACTTTTTTATTTAATCAAAAATTGGTTACCTCCTTATAGTCCGTAAAAGTACATAAGTCAATGAGTTCATGTTTAAACATTCATCAATACTTTGAAGACATTTTAAAAAACATACATAATTTAAAACGAAATATCGCACCATAAAATGAGAAATTTCGTAATTTCCAATATTATAATTTTCATAGTCATGACTCAATCCAATTAAATCCATAATATTCAAATAATTCGATTCACAGCAATGTTTGAAATGTTATTAACTTTAAACTAGATTTTCTCGTGGTAAGAGGTATTACAGAAGAGTCTGAAGACCAAGAGTTCTGTAAAATTCTACTAGCTATTGGCGAGCAAAAAGAAATTCCGTTTATTCTTTGTTAAATTTAATTTTAAAAAATTAGGAAGACATTTTTACATAATCTAAATAAACGATTTTCCAATAACCGGTGTTATTTGAATAGGATTGCGCTATCGAGAGATGATTAACGATTTTTTATGGCCGGAATTGGATGGTATTGATCTGGACGACGTTTATTTTCAACAAGACGGCGCTACGTGCCACACAAGCAACGAAACCATTGGTCTTTTACGGGAAAAGTTTCCGAACCGTGTTATCTCTCAAAGAGGTTATCACACTTGGCCACCGAGATCTTGTGATTCAACATCTTATGACTTTTTTCTTTGGGGCCACGTGAAAGAAAAGGTCTACGCCTACAGCCGAGGGTAGATTCAAGGCCACAAAGATGGAGTTCGTGAGGCTATCGAGGACATAGGGCAGCCACTTTGCAATTCGGTTATGGAAAATTTCATGAAAAGGATATTGTCCTGTAAGCGTGGTCGTGGTGGTCATTTGCCTGATGTTATTTTTCACTATTACCGGCATACCTTCCTCTTTATAATGAAATAAACATCCGATCATCTACATATACGAGTATTAAAAAATAGTATTTTCTTTGAATATCAAAATAACACCTCTTATTGGAAACCCTTTACTAAAGATGATTTGCGGCTATGTGTGAGATCTTTTTGGAACTAAAAAGATTTATTGCGCTTGAAGACGCTGGAAAGACTTCTATAGATGTGATGTGCACTTTTATGAGAGACACAACCAAATACGTTGAAAATGAAATAGTGAAATTTTTCAAACTTGACTTTCAAATAACTCACCCTTAAGGAGAAAGTAGAAGAGCTGAACCAAGTAGAACTGAAAATTCACTTATTTGCGTGTTCGCTGACTCCAAAAAAGTTTTATTAGGTGATTTATTATATACATATGTATGTATATGAAAATAAGTATTACTTAAAGAAATTTTTGCATTTAATATTATAAGGAAAAGATAAAATAAAATATCAGCATTATGTAAATCTTATAAGGTCGAATTTATTTTTGAATAAAATAAATATTATTACAGTTGTACCTCGATTAACCGGGTTGCTCGGGACCGGGCTCAGCACGGATAATCGAAAACACGGTTGAAAGAGGTTTTTTGAAATATTCAAAAATTTTATTATTTTTATTTATTTTTAAAAAGAACATGTAAATTTGCATCTATTAACATACTTATGAATACAGATACATATCTTATTACTGTTTTTATAATATACTTTCATATACATACATATAGGTACATAAATGCATATTTATATTAATTTAAAATATTCGTTTAAAGTAGTTTGTCTTTTAGAATTCATTTGTTCCTTAAGTAAATGACTTTGTATGCGATACACTTGTATTTTGTCTGGTTCTGAAATACCTGTACCAGTATAGTTTTCTAAGAACTTTAACAAAACACTACTAGCCTCTATTGCTTGAGCTAATGTGGGGGTTTCTACCGTATTACCTCCATCTGATTCCTCTGAATTTGACTCAAGCTCATATTCTTCTGTTTGATTGACCATGTTAACGATTTCATCATCAGATACAATAGCAAACGGTGCGACATCAATATCGCACTCCATCCACTTTGAGATAGCATCAGCTGTAAAACCAGGTGGTATTAATACATCTGATTGTATCTCAATACTAAAAGTTGAATCATTTTCATCATCTTGAGATAGTAAGTTATTCCAAACTTTATTTAAAACACGTGGGGTTACAGAATCCCACGAAGTCGCTGCTGTCCATAAAGCTGACTTAATGTTCAAAGATTTAACAAATTCGTGTCGACTATTAGAATCCACAAGTTTTTGCACGATAAATTTACGGTACTGGCATTTGAAACTCCGAATGGCTCCTTGATCCATAGGCTAAATCAAAGATGTACAATTCGGTGGTAGATATTTTACTGTAACATTATCAGATATCATTGCATTTACATCCGGGTGTGCTGGACAGTTGTCTAATAGCAAAAGAACTTTGCAATTCTTTTCGAGACCAATGCGTTGTAAATGTTCTCTTACCTCTGGTACAAAATTGTTGTTAAACCACTCCAGAAATAGCTCTTGTGTTACCCAAGCTCTCTTATTAGACTTATAAACTACAGGAATGTATTTAACATTTTTTAAACATCTTGGATTAGCACTTTTTCCTATTATCATCAATTTACACTTGTGAGTCCCAGCTGCATTTGCACAAAGTAAAGCTGTGATTCTTTCCTTGGACTCTTTGTACCCCTCAATAGAATATTCATCACCACTCGCCAACGAATTTTGGGGCAAACACTTCCAAAATAGACCGGTTTCGTCTGCATTATAAATTTGTTCAGTTGTAAGTTGTTCATTTTTAATGTATTCGTTTAAGTCTTCCACAAACATCGTTGCAGACACATCTCCTGTGGATTTCAGCCTACGAATTCCATGCCGATTTTTGAATTTTTCCAGCCAACCAGATGAATACTTACACTCGGAATTTATGTTTAATTTACCATGAAAATATTTTGCCTTCTCAGTAATCATTTCGCCTAGAAATTGCAGGAAATTTTCAGTTTATGTGGATGTCTGGATTTGAGTAATATTACCTGTAATGGGACATCCCTTAAATCTTTCTTGTCGAAACCATTCATATGTTGCAAAATCAACCTTTGGATTTTCGGATTTTTTCAGAGTATGTCTATTTTTTAAACCGTGAATTGAATCACTTTCCGATTCATATTTCAAAATTTTTTCTTTGTTTTTTATTAAGTCTCGTACAGTTTGTTTGCCAACACCATATTTTTCAGATAAAAAATGAACGGATGGGTTCTTGCGATATTCGTTAATCAGTTCTATTTTCTCTTTAATTGAAAGAACTTTTCTTGCTCTTTTTGTCAGTTTACTTATTGATGGAGCCATTTTCACAAAAGCACCTGTTAAGAGATCAAATTTCACTTACAGACTGAATGAAAGTGAAATTTGATACAAATTTATTACATAAAACCAAAAATGGGAATCCCCGAATTTTATTTCTTTGCACTTACAGAATGAATGAAAATGAAATTTGATACAAACTTATTACATAAACAAAAAATGGGAATCCCCGAATTTTATTTCTTTGCACATTCACTTAAATTGAAAAAAGTTATTATACGCCGCACGGATAATAGAGGTAAAGCACGGTTAATAGAGATATAAAATCAAACACACAGCATGCCGGTTAACAGATGTACCCGGTTAGTAGAGGCCCGGTTAACCGAGGTACAACTGTATTTTAAATGGACTTAACTTACCATATTGTGCATACCATATATTGCATTTAGATGTGCGCGGGTAAATCAAATTCTTATGCCGCGTCTAATAGGGGGCATCTACCTCACCGCCCCCTCCCCTCAAGTAATACTCATTATGTTTGAAAATTGTTGAAAATAATGTCACGCCTCCGAAAACCATTGCATTTTCGAAACGAATTTTGATTTCAATCAAAATATGAATGTATGTTAATGTGCGAAGCATGTAATTAAGTTTTCATACATATATATTTCGACACATTCCCCTATTTATGCATTTGTCGAATTTCTGGACAATGTTCATTTTCGGACTTAGACCTTCGAATAAGGGGCATGCGAAAGGCGAGCAGTGCATTCGAAAGTGTTCGAATTTATCCAAGTGCAAAACCTTTTTGCTTTTCGAAAACCAGTATAACGCAGATGGCGCTGAAGCACATTAACTTCTTTCAGCTTGCGTTTTCTATTAGAAGAGCTTTACGTTATCTGCAGCTTTTTACAGAGAACGTTTTCGCGTTATCTGCCTCTGGCTTTCATATGTTTTTTTAAAATCAGTTCAATCAGCTGGCAAATAAGCGGTTCGCCGGTATAGTGTTGCTGTCAGCTGATATTTTCTCGCTAGAAAGCTAGAAAGTGAATTTTATAAAATCGACTTTACATAAAAGAATAATAAACTACCTCAACCGAAGTAGAACTATTGACATTATAGTGCATTGTAGTGTACAAATGTGTTCGCAGTAATAAGCATGTAAATCGTATATATGGGACATTGTGACAAGTGACTTTAAGCGATCTTATCGGAAACTGGACTCCCTGCTACATTGCTGGTCCTCAAAGGCTCAAGATGGATATTTCCGATTTTATTATAGGCGGTTCGGCCTCCGTTGGTGCAACTTTCTTCACAAATCCAATTGAGGTTAATTTATTTGCGAATTCTATTGTTGTTTGTTTGTTGTTATAACATGTTATGACATACATACATAC
>JAYXIM010004107.1:0-59572 GCA_037575425.1 Anastrepha fraterculus | reverse complement strand
CCACAATATTTATTTTAAACAAATGTTTGTTTCTTGATTGTCCACTTCATTTTAAATACTAGTTCAAGGATTCGTATTTTTTCTTCTTTTAGTTAAAGGAAATGCACATTAATAAAAATTATTTATAAAATTTGAACGAGCCCAGGCAGTCAAAAAGGGCTGCTTGATAAAGCTTTGAATTCACGATTTTTCCTTAAGTGTTTGTTACTTCACATCATTTAAATGTTTGTATAGAAGCTATTCCTTTTCAGCTATCCAGAAAGGTAAACGTCTTTTAGTGATTTGACGAAAGTTTATCTTACACACTTTTGGCGAAACAAATTGTCTATTTTATATAGTCAGATATTTCTGACTAAAACTGCATCTTTAGTTTTTTGAAATTTATTGTTGTAAAAATTAATTTTTCGCCATCACAGTACCAATGTGCACCACCTCGTTATTGAAATAATCGTCAGCGTCACATATTGCTTATACAGGGTGGTCCATGGTCCATTCAGTGTTTGACAATTGAACTGTAAGTTATTATTTTTTTGTTTTTTCTTTTGTTTTTATGTTGACATCTAAGCTAAACGAACCGTCATCTGTCAGAAATTTTGTTTGTGGTTAAACATTTATAAAATAGGTCGCCTTCTGCTCAAAGAAATGTACGGAAAAATGCTTAAATTTTTGTCGAGTGTCTTGAGTGGACAATTTAACGTCGGAAATGAGAAAGAAGCCGCCAATTTTTTTTCATCAAATTTATGAGAATTATACAGGCAACATTTGGTCTGAATAGGATAGAACCACGTGTCGCATAGCTTACCCGCTATTCGGTATTTTGGGTACTGTACACGAAAAACGAATAATCATTCGAAGCGACGACCAAAAGTGTTTTGCTTCACTTGAAAATGTTTTGTGGAACGCGGTTAGAGATAAATGTTGAGCCTACTTCCCACAGACAAATACAGAGTTGGAGCATGAAATTGAGTTGACATTAATGAGAAACAGCAGCAATTTGCGAAAGTATATTGAAAAAAGGTCTTCGGAAGCCAACTGTGGAAGTCATTTGAATGAAATTTTCTTCGATATGCTTAATGGCAAGATTTACTCTTTCATTCAAACAAAATTCATTGAAAAATAGTCATGCCTTTAAAATATAGTCGAGGTACACCACGCTACTAACCGATAGCGCACCAAAATGTTGACTAGTTTAGACAAATTTTGTTTTCTAAGTTCCTTACTTTTTATATGGAAATGTCTTTTACATGGACACAGTTTTTTATATGCAGAAAATCGGCAACACCGTCTATTCATTAAATTTTGGAGATTATAAACGCAGATACAAACATTCACATTTATATAAAAAGAAAGTGCGTGTAGCGTAGTACACATAACAGAGGTGAAACTTTCAAGGCAGATGAAGAAAGAGGGAGAGACCCAAGAGAGAATGAGAGAGAGAGACGGAGAGAGAGAAAGAATATATATCTAAATAAATTCACAACATTTGCAGAGAATACAAATAGACAAAATTTACAAAAAACGGAGATGTGTCGACCGGTGGTGGTAAACGCCGGACACAAACCGTGGCAACAACGCGTACTACTCCGAGAGTTTAGCACCCGCTGTAGTCCTGCAGCAACGGCACAAATTACCGCAAGGTAATACCAATAAATCCGACGCCGGAATAGATAGCACTTTATAGTACGCACAACACTAGCCAGAAAACATAATTTAGCGCCAAAAACTAGGTACCAAAAAAGAAAACGCCAAAAAAATCGGGACCAAAAAACGCCCCAAACAGTAGGCATCAAAAAAATAAACGCCAAAAAGTAGGCACCAAAAATATATTTCCTACAAGTTTGCACCAACAAACAAGCGCCAAAAGGTAGGCAGTGTTATTTCTCACTAGAAATTAGCGAGCCACAAGGAAAACCTCAGGAAAAATAGCCTAAAGTGTATCTAGGATATATATAAGGTATAGCTCTCTCTGCTCCTTTTACTCTACGTTATATATTTTTTCTCTCTCGCGAAACGAAAATGCCCGAAATTTTACTCTCCATTCTCGCTCCTCCATCGGCGCCTAAGAAGTTTCACCTCAAAAAGAAGATAAGTTTTGGTTAGGGAAATTTAAATTATTTATTTATAAAGGCTTTTAATTTTTTCTTTTATCACAAATTAGATAAATAAACTTCGCTTATGCAACTACTTTCAAAGCTTACTCTTTCTTTCTCTGTAATTAGCGCTTCCTCTTCCTCCGTACCGTATCGTGACGTAAGCCAATTCGTGGCTTTTGTTTTTGATGTCACTTTGAGTTCCCAAACTAAATTGTGCTTTTAGCCAAATTTGATTTGCTATATTTCTATGACTTTAACTTTGGATTATGCCAATTCATTTCATGATTTTGGTGCCCTGATTTATATCAGTGTATTAGTGCAGTTGAATGAAGTCGATTTCATGCAAACCTAACAGTCTCAAGGCTAGAAAAATACAACTCAAGTTTTGCTTTTGCATATTACTCCATCACAAAGGCTAGAAAAAAAGGAACGAGCGCTAAGCAAACTCTCGCTTTTTCACCGCAGGAAGTCCATAAAGGAAATACCTACACATAAACATGAAGTGGGTGCTGAAGACATTGATCGAGGCCGTTAAACACAAGCGCAAGGCGCATTGAGAGCGAGAAGCAGTTCGATTGAAAAACAATGTTTTAAGCCATTATGCATTCGTTCCTATTCTGCGCCGAGGGCCGGTGAATATTTAAATGAAAATTGTATGTACGTTTGAATGTTGGTGGGCGTGGGTAATACACACGCGACAACTGGCCAGTCTGAAGTGAGCGATTAAGTGAAAAAGTGTGCGATTTTCTGTTATTTGTAATATTTTGCTAAATGAGAAATTCAGGTAGGGGGAATATAAAATGCGGATAGCACAGATTTGTGAACCGGGAGTCGAAAAGTAGGCAGCAGTAGGGGAATTCATATAAAAAGGAAGTCATCAAAAGCAGAAGAAGAAGAAGCAGAAGAAAAAAAAATAGTGAAAGTAAAAAAGGAACGAAAAAATCCATTTGCTGCAAAAAATCACAAAATTGTTTTTCAACCATTGCGTGTGTATGATTACTACTTGTATTTACGGTGGCATTGTCGTGACTCTGTTGCTTTCCCTAGCTTTGCACTCTTTTTTGCTCGCCTTCCGCGGTCGTATATATGTATGTCAATGTCGTGCGACACACATAAATTCCCATTCCCATTCACTAAGCTGCACGTGCGTTGGTGTGAGTGTATAGACACTTGTATGGCGCTAGTGTTAAAATAATCACTACTTCACTTTCTGCTGTGCGCAGTTTAGCTCCTCCCTTTTCATTTACTTGAAGTTTTCTACTTTTGCTTATTGCTTAGCTTGGAGTTTTAGGAAGTTCTTTGCGAATTCATAATGAAATTTAGTGTTTGTGTTGTACAGAGACTTATTCTTTGTGTTTTGTTTTACATATTATTCATATATGCAAATCCAGATTAGGGTGCGCCTTTTTTTTAATTTTTTACGTGGGGGCGATTAGTCGAAGCAGAATCGCAACAAGCAGGCTAGTGAAGTACTTAGCTTTATATAAATATAGTTTTAAATTTTTAGCGCACACACCACTTTAGCGAAGTCCTCAACCATCTGGGCAATCCTTTCGCCAGAAAAATGTGACATACAGATGACGCTCCAAGGAGTAAGAAGGCGTTGTTTCTAAGCAACGACAGGTGGGCATTCACACTATTTTGGACTGATAGCGGCACGTTAATCATCTACCTGTCTGAAATCAAAATAGATTAACGAAACCAATGCAAGACAAGTCTTGTCGAGGTCGTATGCTCCTGAGAGGAGTGAAGAAGGGGGGAAAAAAATTATTGAAGTAACTTAACTCTTCGAGTTCAACCCATCAGTTTCAAATTTTTTTCAACTTCGCAATTTGTAGCTTTCCATAAGTCAAGTCGGGTTGAAGTCGGAATAGACCCACTGTAGTATTCTAGTTCTTACTTACTTGGTATTTCCCATGCAGTAGAGATTATTCTTCTTTTTATACTACCGTAAGTGAAGGCCACATCTAATAGTTCAATAACTCTACAAAAAAGTACAAGTAGCTTCAAAACGAAAGATTCCCGTGTTTTTTAGGGGAGTCAACATAGACATCTCATCATTTTTTTGACTCCCTTACATAGGTTCCATTCAACTAGCCACAGATACTTGGCAAAACCCCCAAATCCACACATTTACCGTGGGCGATTCACATAAGCAGGCTAAGGTAAGAAAAGGACTATTAAAAAAACAGTGGGGCATGCACACATTTGGGTTTCCTGGTAGCGGGTGGATTCTGATCAATAATAGAAGAAGAGGAGTGGAAAAGAAGAAAGAAACCTAGCCGCAATACGCTTAATAAATATAACTGGCGGCTCAAAAAAGTTGGACGGAGTAGGTGTAGGGGTCCATTGCGCAGAGCTGAAGTCTTTGCTGTAAGAAAGGCTGCAGAATTTGCATCAGTCATCGAACAACTCCAAAATAAATATAATTTATACGTTTTCAGTCAAGCAGCGATAAATGCAATAAGATTAGGTTTGGTAAAGTGGTTGCCTCAGGATGCACTTGGACCAAATAGAAAACTCTTGTAATACCACTGGAACTATGCTACTCTTATTCACCTTCGTCCTCTTTAAACCATCCTATGGACTTTTTAAATCTATTTTAGGTAATTTTATACCTTCTATCTTTTATACCTTGAGTATAGCTAACTCATCGCCTTTACAGTTACCCTCAATTTTACTGTGGCCGGACACACAGACTAGAGTTATAAGGGAAAACTGTGCGAGTATTCTTAATATCTCACTTTTTGCGAAGAGTGCTTCCATGATTGAAGCGGTTTCAGTGCTGCCTTATTGTCGGGAAATTATGTAGATATTTGTGACTTTAATTGCTACTTTATTTAGCACTAAAAGGAACAGACCTTCTTGAATCGCCAAAACTTCAGCTTAGAATACGCTGCAATGGTCAGCTAAGCGGAAGCAATGGAAAAGTAAGGTCCATTGACTCCACCGGACCATACACCCCACCAAACAGTCACACGTTGAGGATAGAGAGGCTTTTCAACAATAACTCTGGGATTTTCTGAGCCCCAGATCCGACAATTTTACTTGGCCACGAAGCCACCGAGGTGGAAATAGGCCTCATCACTCAAGATGATTTTTCGATGGAGTTCCGGATCATTTTTAATGCATTTCAACGACCCAATTAGCAAAGACATGACGTTGTTGATGATCAGCCAGCTTGAGTTCTTGTGTTAACTGGCCTTTATAAGCCTTAAGACCCAAATCTTTATGCAAAATACGGTGTAATGACGTTGCCTAATTCCAAAGAACGACGAGGAACGGACTAACCTGGGTTGTCTTCAACAATTTCGGCTACAACAGCAATATTTTCTGCTGTTCTTGAGCGACGTGCACGGGTTTTATTCTTCACATCACTAAATTGTCTCAACAGCTCGAATTTTTTCACAAAATTTCTGTATTGCGGTCCGACAAGGTGCTTCACGATGTCCCAAAAATGTTCGAGTTTTACGAACCGTCTATGCCAAATTTTCAACATTTCTATAGTGAATTTAAATAATTTGAGTGCGTTGCTTAAGCGTGTGTCGCTCCATTTTTATTAATGGCGTAGTTTCTACTTGCAAGTATCAAAAAATGACAGCTTCAAAAGTGACATCTACCGAATCACAACCTCACCTGTTATTGGAAAACCCTTTATAAGATTTCAGAATACGTGACTTGTACATCATGTAACACATTGAGGAACACCCTTATGGCGCTGTATACATATGTACCGTTAACACGTGTCTAACTGCATTATACCCCCATGCTGTTGCATATTAATACGTTTCGTGTTTCGAGCTGTAAAGATTTGCCAGTGTCGTGCGATGAAAACATTTTGCGCAAGCACAAAAAGAAAAAAAATCACAATAAAGGAAATTAACACAAAACCTGCTATTGCAATAAAAACACATTGTGGCACTATAAATACAAAAATACATACACAAAAAAAAATGTATTCATATGGCATGCCATTACAACTCCACTAAGGCGCGCCTGTTTTGCAGCAAACTCCACTCCAACTGCTGCTCGAACTCAAACCACTGCGCCACTCGTCGGCCTCATTAGGTAATAAATGAGAAATTTTGCTGCTGTGCCACGCGGAACCGAATTTTCAAGCTTCATGCTACTTTGTGCCTACTTTTTCCTCCAAAGCGATTTCTATTTCATGTTTCCATTATCCATATATTTATGTAGCCTTGTCAGCGGCCGCTCATTCCCAGCAACAAAGCGGGTATGTAGCATCAAATGCCCCTGACACAGTAAATCAATCGTGCACTTTCTACCTCGTCCTTGCACGCCTACCCGTTTTCAAGTGCCATTACATTTTGATCGACAATCTTCAACAGTTTTTATTTTTTATTAATTATTTGCACTTTTCCCGCTGTTGCTTGCTGTAAAAAAATAGCCGCACCAGTGGTATGTATTTGCTTGAATTAAAATGAATGAATTATTTATTAAAAAATGTCCACTAACTGGTCGCATACACGCACGCTGTATACGAAAAGCTCACGTGATCCAAAAGCAGCGGGTACACTCACTCATACTGTCGCACATAAATACATACAGAGATATGGCCTAGTACTTTTTCATGTGCAGCTTGGGTGGACATTTAAATTGCTTTTGTTAAAGGTTGACTCCTGTCTGTTGTTTTAAGTATTCATGCTTGGACATATCCACCACTAACGTCATTATATTTAATAGCAAAATTAAATGGATACATTTTAAACATTACATACCCACATCCACGCGTATGTATGGATGTGCATATACTACTGCGATCAAATTGAAAAGTGAAGTCACTACACTTTTAACGTCCCTGGCATATCAGTGGAGAACAAAAAGTACTCAATTTGGTGAATGAATAAATGAATGGAAATAAAGTTTGGATTCCAACTTCATGGTCGTTTTTGCTCGCTACTCATCGCCGTATCTCATCCAAACTCCTTTCCTTTCAAAATCTAGAATACTTTCAGAGCCGGAGCGTTTGTACTCATTCGGACGACATCATGCAGCCAACGTAGCCGCTGGATCTTTATTCGTTGCGCTATGTCTATGTCGTCGTAAAGCTCATTCGGTTCATCCTTTGATCGCCTGCAGTATTCGCCGTTACCAACGTGCAAGGGTCCAAAAACCTTCCGCAGAAACTTTCTCTCAAACACTCCAAGCGTCGATTCATCGGATGTTGTCATCGTCCAAGACTCTGCGCCATACGTTAGGACGGGCATGATGACAGCCTTGTAGAGTGCTAGTTTTGTTCGTCGAGAGAGGACTTTACTACTCAATCGCCTACTTAGTCCAACGTATGACAGCACTTGTTGACAAGAGAGATTCAACGTTGGATTCTGAGGCTGAATTTGTTATCGGTGTTGATGCTGCTTCCTAAATATACGAAGTCTTTTACAATCTCGAAATCATAACTGTCTACAGTGACGTGGGTGCTGATACGCGAGAGCGCCGACTGTTTGTTTGATGACAGGTGGTACTTCGTTTAGTCCTCGTTCACCACCAGACCCATTCGCTTTGCCTCTTTATCCAGCGTTTGATGTTCGCCTCAAAAACGGTCACATTGGAAAATAATATGTTTTGGTGGAGCAGTGCGGGCAGTAGGGGTTGTCTGCCTGCTTAAAACGATGGAGATACTACCGAAAGCATCCATATCCGCTGGTTAGCTGTGTTAGATAAAAATCAACAACACCAGTGGTGCTAAAACGTTGTGCTGGAGTTTCCTGGGACTAGTTGCAGAAACGAAGGAAGTCAGTGGTCTGTATCTCAATCCTGTGTAGAAGGCTACACAATCTGCAGTGACTTTATTTTTAGCGAGGGGTATAAGTTGCCTGAACCTCCTTTGATTATACCATCCAGTAAGGACTTCGCCCCATGCTTTGGTATCAGTTCACGGCGCTTAGCCTTAGCGCTTCACCTCTACGCTTCTCCTTTATGAATGAAGCGCTTGACTCGCTGACCAATGCATCTCTTACTGCCTTCCCAGTTAAACCACTATGTCCTGGAACCCATATAAGCTAGGAATACACAACCGTATTCAGCGTAACAAGTTCAATGGACTCAAGAACCAATGAGGACTTAACCTCAAAGAATACCTCAAGTGCCACCAGATGGTCACTCAGAATGGCAATTCCCTCATTCCGTAGGTCTCTGTCTAAGTTGATCTCTGCACATAGGCAAATAACATACACTTCTGCATGGAAGTGCTTAAATAAATATCAAAAATTTCATATTATTTTCTCCATTAACTTCGTAGTTTGGCTTGAGTTTCATTAGCAACTAAAAAGAATTTACTGATTTTTACTACATCAGATACGATTGATCAAAGAAGTTGCAGCATTTTGACTTTTTTGCTATAGAAGCTTTCCGAGTGTTGCATAAAACCTATCGGAAACGGGTTTTGTTAAAAAATGATCTCTTACAAGTGTTGTACAAACAATTTCAAGAAGACACAAATATATTTTACAATCGTCCAAAAACATCGGCTGGTGAAATGCGAGGCAATTAAGAGACTTCATGTTCAATAACCGTTGGGTGACCGATGGCCAGCGTACTGATATTCGTACGAATCAATTCAAACAATTTGCCAAGGCCAAACGTCCTCTCTCAGGCAGACATAGAGGTAGTATCAATTAATGGCGACTTATTCTCTCCCAAAAAATGTTGCCTTTTTCACTGCCCACTACTTTTTTGTGTTCGATTCTAAAATAAATGCAAGTTTGCATATAAAAGAAGACGCATTGTTTTTACAACTTTACAAACTTTGTCTTCTTTATTTTGTTGTTTTGTTGTTGTTGTTGTTGTTGTTGCTCCAACTGTCGTGGGAAGATTGTGTTTTTTTTTGATTTTGTTATGATCTTCGGCTAATACGACCTCTAAGAGACTTCCAAAGTAGGCGGTACATACGCATCAGAAGGCAAATTTACTCTCTTCAGAAGCTTTATTGGCGACGTTGGTTGCTCTGAAAATCGGCTGTCTACTTGAAGCATTAATATTAAGAAATGCGTTTGCCAGAAAGAGATAGATACATATTCGCAGTATTTTGAATTACTTTCTGAGTAGGCAAAAGTCATTCCTTACAGGGTTTAAGGAGCAACATTGAACCATTTGTACATCGTTGAAGAGCAGACTCTTTTTTTTTTGAGAAACGAATGAACTTTAAAACTGCATACCCAGAAAACTTCTAAAAATTCCGATTCTATGGGTATGAAACTGCACACCGAGAAAAATTCTAAAATTCCCAATTCTATGGGCTATGAATTTACATACCCAGAAATTCTAAAACTCCAAATTCAATGAACTATAAATTTGCACACCCAGAAAAATTCAGAAATTCAAAATTCAGTAGGGATAAAAAGCTCCATACTCAGAAAAATTCTAAAGATTTTTGGTTGAAATTTCTAAAAATATTGTACAAAGTTTGAACTTTACCTTACACGCGTTTTCGTAGATTGAAGTATATTAAAAAAAAATAGAAAGTTTGGTGTGCTTATAATTTTGCAAAGGGTTATATATGGGAAGAAATGGTAGGGGTAAGAATTAATAGTGGTTATGGCAAGTATGTAAAGGGTAGTTAAGTTTTAAGGGCCGGTGTTGATTTTGAATCAAATACAATTTTTTTAAGAAATTAATTTCACTTCTCCTTATTATGATAATACTGGTATGATTCAATTACGTATGGAACAAAATATCGGCCAAATGGCCGCCGCGGTCTCGGCGGCATATCTCCATCCGATGGTCCAAACTCTCGTTGACGCTGAGACATAATTGAGGTTCTATGCCGTTAATGTACCGAACTATTTCATCTTTTAGCTCTTAAATTGTTGCTGGCTTATCGACGTACACCTTTTCTTTCAAACAACCCCAAAAAAAGAAGTTCAACGGTGTCAAATCACATGATCTTCGCGGTCAATTGACATCGCCGCGACGTGAGATTATTCGGCCATCAAATTTTTTGCGCAAAAAAGCCATTGTTTCGTTATCTGTGTGACAAGTGGCACCGTCCTGTTGAAGCCGCATATCGTCCACATCCATATCTTCCAATTCGGGCCATAAAAAGTTCGTTACCATCTCACGATAGCGAACACTATTCACATTAACTGCCTGACCGGCCTCATTTTGGAAAAAAAATGGTCCATAAACCGCACCAAACAGTCACTCTTTGTGGGTACATTGGTTATTCGGCAATCACTCTTGGATTATCATTCGCCCAAATGCGGCAATTCTGCTTATTGACGAATCCACTGAGGTGAAAATGTGCCTCATCACTGAAGATGATTTTCTTCGAAAATTGGTCATTCACTGTTGCCATTTCCTGCCACCATTCTGACCATTGACGACGCTTGAAATGGTCAAGAGGCTTAAGTTCCTGAGTCAATTGCACCTTCTTCTTCATAATAAGCCTGAATAACTTTAACGCGATGCTCGATTGTGTGTCTTTCCATGGTTCAAATTGAATTAGTCTGAAATTGAAAAATATCAAATGATATGCGAAAAATAACTTGACTTTTAGGTGTGGTTTACATTCAACATCGGCCCTTGAAATTTTACCACCCTTTATATAATAACATACAAGACCCTTAAAACAAATTTAAAAAATAAGAGTTTTGTTAATACCTCACACGCATTAGTTTATTTCATTTATAATCACACCTATTGGAAAACCCTATACGTTTTTTTTTCTGCGCCAAAGCCTCATAGTGCCTATTGTAAATATTTAATAACTGTAAATAGTCAGTTACTGAATTTTAAACCTGTATGCGGTTATTTACCGTGATTGCGGCAAGGTAACTAAATTATTTTTGGCAATTTAACATAACCTAGAAATGGAGTGATGGTCGTGAACATTTACTAATACAAACCGACACTCACACATGCACGAGTGGTGGGCCCCTTCACTGATTGCTTCCGCATGACGTGGTCATATGCCACAAGTGTGTCTACGGCCTAGCAACTACAAGAGTTGTATGCACTGCGAAGTTTTGGCAAGTGAAAAGGTAAAAAAAATTAAAAAAACCAAACCGAAAAAAAGAAATAAAAAAGAAAACCAAAAAGAGTAAAAAAAAGAAAAGAAAAAAGAGCAAAATAAACACCTGCATTTGCATGTGTGCTTGTAAGCACAGGCAAACAAGGCATTTAATAGGCAAAAATATATTCCCACAGTAGGACGGCATACATGCAATGTACCGTAATATATGCGCTGTATACTCTAAAATTTCTTCACCATATTAAGGTCAGACGAAATGGTAAATGAAGTGCCAACAGTGAGGCCGCACAAAGTCAACCGCAGCAAACTTGCATGCTTGCGAAAATTCATATGTATTAGTTTTATGCGCACAGACACATTCGCGTACTTGGGCTACTAATAACTGGAATGTGTATACAAGCGGCGAACAATGAACAACGAATTTTTCGTCAAGGTCAAAGTTAACGAGAAAATTGTTGAACCCTTCAGCGCCGCCATCGCCTCGGCCACTTACAAACTCTATAACGGAACATCGGAACAAAGGAACTTGCTAAAAGCCTAAAACTTGATTTTCAAAAATTTGCTCTACACATATGAACAAGTGTGTGTGAATATGTATGCCTGTATGTATGTATGTATGTGTGTATAGAGTTGGTTGGTTGGGTTGGAGAGGAGTGCTGAACAATCAGCGAACGATGTACTGATGAGCCAAGGTACGCTGATTACACCAACATTGCCATTGGCGTTGAGTGATTGTCAAGTAGGTGAGTGTGAGTCTGTGTGAGTTTGTGTCTGTGTGAGGAAAAAGTGGTAAAGCGGCAGATTGGCAGGGTGAGCGGCAGTATTGAAGCGAAGGTTGCACAATTTTTCGGTGTTGGAAATAGCAATTTTTGATTTTTAACACCACTCCACACTACTGCTGACCAGTTGCTGGGTAAGTGTTGATCTCTTGGTTTAGTCTATACATACCGACATCCCTATATAGATACATACATATACATGAGAGTGACTCGATAAGTGCCTGAAAAGTTGAACATACCTGTACAAAATTTTTTGCCGAATAGAGTATTCTAGATTTTTATCCGGAAAAAAGAAAAAATTTTGTTATTTCGTCCTTTAAGTTCGCTGAAGTTTGTTTATCGTTTTTCGCTTAATACGACCCCGAGAGATGGTCAATGTAGGAACTGAACACTCATCATCATCAGCATTATCATTTCCTTTATATCCCATTGAAGCATAGAGCCTCATAATTTCTGCTATAGCTGAGCTCGTGTTAATGCTGCATGAATTTAGTAGCTCCAAAACCGATGTGCATGCTGCCGAAGCAGGGGGATCTGCCGGTACACGGTTACTCCTGGAAGACTTTCCAATCTTGAAGTTTGATGCACGCTCAAATTAACTCCTTTCCGAGTTGATATATTTGCCGCGATAGTTAAAAGCACAAAGCCGGAGCTTAGTAGGAACTACTGCTGTTTAATGACTAAACAGATTTGACAGTAGGCCTCCTGGAAGTCTGTGGGCATTACCGTTGGCTTACAAGGAACGCCTCCATTATCGTGCCAGTGAAATGAGCTTAACTACTCAAGTAGGAACTTCTTCTTCTTCTCGATTGTCACGATACGCGACTTTGGCCGAGTTTAACAAAGCGTGCCACTTGTGTAATTCTCTGACTAACCGGCGTTAACAGTTGGACACACCAAGTGAAGTCAAGAACTTCCCCACGTGATCTTTTAAATGCAGAGGAAGCCTCTCCAATGCAGATGGCCTCTTCCGAAGCCATCCTCTTCCTATTCCGAAGACGTCCTCTTCCTCTACTGCCACCAGCTGGTACCGCATCGAATACTTTCAGAGCCGGAGCGTTTGTATCCATTCGAACGACATGACCCGTAGCCGCTGCATCTTTATTCGGTGCGCTATGTCTGTGCCGTCGTAAAGCTCATACAGCTCATTGTACCAGCGCCTAGAGATACTGGCCGTCGCCAATGTGCAAAAGTCCAAAAATCGTCCGCAGAATCTTTCTCTCAAGCACTCCAAGCGACGCCTCATCGGATGCTGTCATCTTCCAAGCTTCTGTGCCATACGTTAGGACGGGCATGATGAGAGCCTTGTAGAGTGTTAGTTTTGTTCGTCGAGAGAGGACTTTACTACTCAGTTGCCTACTTAGTCCCAAGTAACACTAGTAGCTATGCATAAAAACCTAGATTAATAGCATGACCGGCTATTGAATGGCGCCAAAGCACTCGTCCCGACGCTAGAAGGATCAGGATTTAAAAGTAGTTCTGTGCAACCCAAAAACCTTTTTGAGA
The DNA here is from genome assembly GCA_037575425.1 of Anastrepha fraterculus. Classification (NCBI taxonomy): domain Eukaryota; kingdom Metazoa; phylum Arthropoda; class Insecta; order Diptera; family Tephritidae; genus Anastrepha; species Anastrepha fraterculus. The sequence goes on along the minus strand of JAYXIM010004107.1, from coordinate 46,202 downwards.
CTCTTCGCATCAGTCCCGGGTAAAAATGTTGATTTGTCCCAAAATCAGAAAATCAAATTTAAGTATAAAAAACAAACATTTATATGGAAAAAATACATTGATAAAATTAAAAATTGCATTGTAGTGGTCAAATCGACTCAAGGGGCTGATGCTTGTTAATTCATCGATGATCTCTTCATTCGATATGAATATCTTACTATTTTTTGACGGTTAAAAGGGAGAAATAAGCACTGGAGGCTATGTTGAGAATTATACAACAAGACTTATCCTTCCTTTCAATCCCATCTGCAGAAGCTTTCGGGCGCAGGTGGTGAAGAAAAGTCTTTTCCACTATTTATGCGCTTACCCAGGTCTAGTTAGAGTAAGATTTCACTCTTTCAGTAGGCCTTTCTTACAGCAAATTAATGAAATCTCAGATGTGGAGATAAAAAGTTTGTTGCTATACGTGGATCTCACAAAAGGATCTGACTCAAAAAAATTAATAAAAAGTAAACCATACATCACTCGACAACTCAACCACTTCAACAACAACACTGTAAGATGCAGAAGCAACTCGCGACCTAATTAAGGAGTTAGCCAACGGAGAAATTTCAAAGAAAATTATTTTTCTGCGTAAGGGTGACCCCAATACCTCAAAACTGACACGCTCGAAAAACATCTGCTCCAAATTTTGAGGTAACTCGTTCCTCCAAACCGCTCACTGCACTAACCAGTCAACTTAATTTCGCCAGCTCCACCGCGAACTTCTGCGCCAGCTCGTTGTCTTGGTAGTGGGGAGAACTTTTACCCTTTGCAACTCTATCGATTTGCATGACACCGGCTTGACTTCATCAACTGAAGTCTACTCTTTTTATTGATTCTCGCTCGCTGGTCTTGTGTTGAATTCCTTCTTTGTTCGAGATTACAAGGTGAGAAAAAACTCTTTCGGATTGGGATTGCACAGCACTGAAGACTCTTTAGAAGTGAGCAAACGACTGATTTTATTATATATTCTGTGAAAACGCCGCATCCAACTGTGAATCGTATCTAAAAAAAATAAGCATAACTGAATTCACCTGTCTATGTGGTAATCCTGTGGGTCCCTTCAACTTCGGGTATCTTCATTCACCGATCGCCCGCTGCTCTATCGTAGCTTTGAAATACCATTTCTTCTGCAGCTGATTTCAACTCAATTGGCCGACGAGAAAATGCGGCTTCACATTTGCCGCTACATTCACACGGAAAGGGCCGAGTAAACCTGAAATAGGTGACTTCAATCAAAGTGTGGATAGTGTCCATAATAATTTTCAAGCTTTTATTTGGTATAGGGGATGGTTTATTTTGGGTGAAAAATTGAGTTTAATAAGCCTACAGAAGCTCAATTTTTCTCATTCCACTCGACAATGCTCATACATCAGCGATTGAGAAATTAGAGTGCGCACTTTGAAAGATGCTTCGTGACAAGCAAAATGTTACAGCTTAGCGATCAACGCCATCTATGCAAATTTTCAGTGACCTATTGACCCACCCTCGTACTCAGCTTGCTCATAACCTTACGATAGCTCGCACATAACTATGGTAAAGACAAACACTCATACATTCTCGTACTATCGCATACTTGTGTGGCGGTAATTCACATGATTACTTGCTGCCTTGTCGCCCAATGATTCATCGTCAGTTGTTGGAGCGCGCGCCCGCATCCTTGAACTCTGTGCTGCTGCTCCACTTTTACACTTTTCCACTCATTGCTCGCACATCTCGGTCGCTTGTTTTTAACGATTTTTCGGCATATTGTATTTTGCTCTTTTTGTTTGCTTTCGTGTTTGTTTCTTTTTTCTTTGTTGGCTTTCTTTCTTGTTATTCTCTCCGGTAGGTCACAGCTGTGTTAGTCGCGTTTACGTAACTTAATACTAATACTGTTTGTTTGTTTATTCACGACATATGCCACTTGCCACAAACGCTTGCTTACCTCTTTCCACTGGCTAGATAGTTTCCACTATCCGCGACAACAAAACAAAACGTCCTTGCGCTTTAAGCTGTCCACGCCATTGAGCTATCTTGACTGCATCCGGCCATGGCTGTGGCTCATTTTTGGGAAAACATCATGCGCCAAACCACGCGGCGGAGCTTATGGTCCGCCAGCACTCATCAGTCAGCGGTTGAGCTGTTGGTTTTCACTGGCCTGCTGCTATGCGGTAAGTTTTTCTGTGGTGACTCCGCTCTATCGCCTCCTCCATTTGCTAGCCAACGCAAATCCTCGAACAGTTGTTTATTCAGCAAACTTTTTCGCCAACAAGAAGCCGCCAGTAACAAGAATTGTTTTTCAAAATCTCCACTCACTCGCTTAAGTTTTGCTTAATTTCGCGTCCCCTCTTTTTTATAGCCATGTTGTTTCAGCCATTTATACTTTGATGCCGCACTTTTCATCTTGCATAATACCGAACGCTGTTGCCTGCCTGCCCTTCCTCACATTCTGCCTCTACCGAAATCCGCGCTTGCAGAGCTTACTGTTCGACTAGTTTTACTCTCAGCCGCAAAGTTTTTGACCGAATTGCGGAATATTAGTGCATCCAGTTATATAAAACTTTTATGCTCATAACAACGAGTTAATGTTGTTTCTTTTACTATTTATTTATTTTCTGTTTATAGTTTGCTCCTTAAGCTTCATTGCCTGATTTGAGTGTGCACTTGTTCCGAAGCACCAACCGATGTGGCTGAAAGGCTCTTTGAGTGCGTGCATCCGTTAAGACTGCAGCAGTTTCTTTATTGCCCGTTGTTGTTGTTGTGGTCTAGTTAATCGCAATCGTAAATGCAGTCTGAACTTCCAACTATTATTTACTGTGCTCGCATATTATTGGATTATAGTTTGGCTGGCTGTTGTGTAAGTTTTTGGCTGAAATTATTATATTTTCATGACGCCAATCTTGCAAAGGCAAACTACTGTTAGCTAGGAAACAGAATGAAGAACCCAAGGTGGTGCTTTGGGTTCGATTTTATCAGATCCACCTCTCAAGAATTCAAACTGCCGCTCCATCAAGACTTTGCCTAACTCAAATTTTCAAGAAAGTGGATATCCAGAAATCTGTGGCGCATTCGACCTGTAGTACACTTTCATCCTTCTTTATCTCCTTTGGAGATCGATATGCGGTTCAGTGAGCTTTAGTATTCCCGGAAGCCATTTGTTCGGTTTAATATAAGTTGAGCATTTTAAAATCGAATTTTCTATATACTCATTTCAAACTGAAACTAAAACTTGTGAATAAGCAACTGAAAAGGTCGATGAAGTTTCTAAAAATAAATTTATTTAATAAAATTTAAAAAAAAAATTAGGACGTAAATAATAAAAAGATAAATCCTAAGATAAACGAATAACCGATTACTTTAGGTTAGGTTAGGTTGAAGTGGTTGTTCTGTGGGACACTCTCAGGCTCATAGCCCATTGTGATGCCGCGTGGGGTGCTTTCGCTATTTCTCCTAAAACCAGTGTGTGCTTTTAAACAAATTTAGAACACCTCCTATTTCTACAGAACTGAAATCTTTCAATTCGATAAAAAATTGTTTGCCTAGAATAGTAAATCTGCGTCTGGATAGAGCAATACAGTGGCACAGAAGGTGTGAGATTGTCTCTTCCTCTTCCTCATCAAGACAACTTCTACAGAAGTCATGTGCTTGCACACCGATCCTTTGGGCGTGCCTACCTATTAGACAATGTCCTGTTATGACTGAAATCAGTGTGCTAAGACTGTGTTTATTTTGGCTTAGCAAAGATTCTGTGCGTTTAGCATTTAGAGTCGGTCACAGTTGACGGGCGATTTTGTAGGTGGCTTCATTGCGCCATCTTTTGTTTACTTCCTTACGATTTCGTAAAGGATAAGTAGCTTACATGTTTGTAAGCGCACGCCTATGTCATTGTCTATGTACTCATCGGTCAACTTGGTGCCGAGTCTCGCTAGTTAATCGGCTCTGCAGTTACCGTCAATGTCGTGATGGTGACCGACTACTTCCAAAAATGAAATTTTTTAATAAAATTTGAAAAAAGAAAAGAATTAAGGCATAATTAATAAAAAAAAATAACAACTCGACACAGACGAATAACCGATTACTATTTAACTAATACACCAAAGCACTACTTTTATAATCGATTTTCTAATAAGAATTATATCAAATATTTATCGACTCATTTTTCTTAATAGAATTTTAAAAATAATAAAAAATTATTAAAATTCAATAAGCTGAATTTCTCATAGAAAAATAACCGATTAAATTCAAAACTAACCGATTACTTCTAAAATTTAATTTTTTTTACAAAATTTTAAAAACTCTACACAAAAATTAAGGCTTGAATTATACAAAAAGTAATTGACTGGGGACAAATTAAAAATAACTACTTTATAAACAATATAGCTATAACAAATCGATTATTTGTATGAACGATTTTCTAATAATAATCGATTATTCCCTTGATGAATCGATTATCTTTCTGAATAAGATTTGAAAAATTGAAAAACAGGAAGACGAAAATAAAAGAAAAAACGAATAAAAAAATTAAGGCATAAATAATACAAAATAATAATTGGGTGTAGTCGAATAAGGGATAATAAAAAATCGTTTGTCTTCGATAAAAAACAATCGATTTTTATCTTTATCGATTCATTTCTTTTAAACATCTCTCATTCATTTTTAAATCGATCAACCATTTCTATCGGTGTATAACTTTTAGTCTCAATTTTTAACCGATTAATAATTCTTACAGATTGCTTTCCACCTCCATCTATATTTTCAAAGTTTTAATCGGTTACTCAAAACGCCAAAGGTTTCACTGCATTCTGCAACTCACCAATCGTATCATATATTTTTCATAAAAAACTCTTTACTACCAGGGATCCACAAAATTTGTACTTTGAGGATTTGCATTTTTTGAAGCATCAGCGAATGCAAAGTGAGATATATTGGGAATAAGTTCATAGTGTTTTTACCGAAGACTTTATTTAAACAAGACACAATAATTATATCAATAAGTTAATCAATTATATATTCGCCGTTGCTGTTTACAATCTCTTCCCACCTCTCGACTAATTTGTTGATGCCATTCCGCCAAACCGATGTTCTGGTCAAAGAAGTTGTTAGAAAATTTTTAAATACCTCTTTGTTATCGAAGGTAACACCTTTCATATGGTTTGACAGGGAGGGGTAAAGATGGTAATCGGTTGGTGGAAGATCCAGGGAGTGCGGCGGATGCTGTACGACACCCCATTCGAGCCCTTGGAGTGCGGCCTTGACGACTTGTGCAGCATGGGGATTGGCGTTGTCGTGACGGAGTTTGGTTTAACCATGTCGATCAAGTCTTTTCAGTCGAATAGCCACAATTACGAGATGCGGCTGGACAATGTAGAGCTCCTTGCTTACCGTGGCATTCTTTTCGAGCATTTCCTAATGCTGCATGCCCTCCAAGTACCACCAAACACATATCATGTTTTCTTTGAATGACTCTCAGCTTTCACGTATCTCCTGGAGCCACCCACTTCATGTTTTGCTTCATATTGATGTAAGTATAGGCACCATTTCTCATCTCCCTTCAAACTCATACTTTATTATACCAAAATTTCATGGAACATGAAATTGTACCTACATGCAAATTCTGATTAGAAGTTGGAAATTTTGATGCAATTTTTTGATTCTTTTTTTTAACTTACACGAAGTGTTGAACTTGGATTTATATGAGGAGAGTGAATATTATTTTTGTAAGAAAATTAAATCACAAAAAAATCAATTGCCAAAACTTTGTGACTAATCTTTAAGTCTAGGTAAATCTAAAACACAGTTTATTTGAAAAGTAATGTCTGTTTGTCTGTCTCTATGTCTGTTCTATACCCCATTTGCATGTTTGGCTGAGCTTCACCTACTATTTGTGGTGTACGTCTTGCTGTTGTTCCACAAATGGACGAACCCATAGCTCTGAGGTTTGCCATTGCCTACCGAGGGGCGACCGCTATTAGACAAAACTTTTTCTTCATTTTGGTGTTTCACGGATATTCGAACCTACGTTATGCGAATGGTAGTCACGTACCAATCCATTCGCCTACGGCGGCCGCTCTGCTCTATATATAGGCTGGTGCAAAATTAATCACTCTATCGGAAGATTTATAATTTTTGCAAATGGCGAAAAAAATTTCTATCTTAAAAATTGTTTACCAAAAGCTAAATAAAGTAAAATGAAAAGTTGTTCAAAAACAACAAAAAAATTTGAAAAAAAAAATTTAAAAGAAAAAAAGAATTTAAAAAAAAAAATTTTTGAAAAAAATTTCAAAAAAAGGTTTCTTTTTTAAGTGTATTTTGTGCTAAGAAACAGAAAAAATTAGCTTTTAACTTCGAAACTATTGTCTTCATCGCTCAGTCTCTCTCTGCTTTTATAAAAGAACTTATGTACTTATACAAAATTGATTTTTGCTGAAATAAATAAAGTTATTTTTTTAGATTATTTTCGGGAAATTACCTTAAAAATACATATATGTCCCGAAATTTCGAGATCAACAATAAGCGGTATTATAGACATCTCCACGCACACTTGATTGCACGAGAGTTCAATTACACTGAAGATGTGTATATCAACACACACATACCTACATACATGCCAAAGATGTGCATTTTAATGGCTGTAATTTTATGAATCCAAAAAAGGAATTTCTAATAGCGCTCGTTCCTCGGCAGACAATGAGCACATCTCCGAGTGCATTCTGCCAGAAAAACCAAGAGCCCTTCGGAGGCGGCATAAAACCATAGATCTCTCCAATTGTAGCTCAAAATCAAGCCACACGTCACAAATTGCACCTAATACAGAAATGTACCCGTAAATATATTTATATATTCTTATACTTGACTAGCGAACTTTTCAGCTACATAGAAATGAATTGAATAAATAAATATTAAAATTCAATGGAAGTGTCAGAATGCTTGTTACAACAACACGCGATAGAATTGAACAGCAAAACAAAATAAAATAATGCAGAAGCTAATTTGCCCTCGCCTCTTGAAAATGCGGTCGAATTTGGCTCATGTGCTAGGTCAAAAGCAAAAAGCAACAACACATTTTGAAAACTGAAATAGTTTTACTTTGCCACAGACGTCCTGCCAACCTTTCAATGACCCAAGAGGCCAAACGGCCTGCAATCAAATGTCTTGTGACATTTGACTTGAACGATGACGACACAATATTATAGCAATAACAAAAAGAAAAACTAAATAAATAAACGGTATATTATAATAACAATAACAAGTGCCTTAATATGCCGCATGGAAAACAAAATATTTGGCAAATGGTAAGGCAATGAGTGCGAGCAAAATCGAAGTTTACTTAGTTTATGCATACGTACTTACACGTATATGTATATGTGTGCATTCTGTGTGCTTGGGTGCGAATTTTTATATGTAGAAAACGGAGTGTAACTTATAATAAAAGGAAAAACAAAATCTCATACAAAAATGTGAGTAAAAAGCTACAAATTCTACACATGCATACATACATACACACGAAGCTCCAAGCACGTTTGCAGTTAAGACTTTTATCGTTAAAGCGCTTATGGGCACAGTGTGTTGTGGTAGGGATATAGCAGTTCAAATTGTGAACGAATATTTTTGATGAATGGATAAGTTGTTTGCTCTGCTAATCTTGATTGCCTAAGTACATTGAGAATGAATAGTCCTGAATACTATAAAAAGGTATATGAAGTTCTGATCTTTGTCTGCTGCATCCTGAGTCACAACAGGGCCTGTTAGATATAAAGCAATCTACAATAGATTTCTGTAGAAATAATAGAGATGGGAAAGATAAAATGTGGGTGGTAACACGGAAAAATTAGTTTGAGGTCACTCTTCCACAAATCTCTTGGATTCATTGATGAATCTTAAGAAACACGCAATGTACAATACAGTCGATTCTAACTGTGAAAAGATGCGATATGCTGGCTCTATAGACAGTTTTAATAAGAAAGTTGTCGTCTGTGGCAATTTTGGTATCTGGAGAGAATTCTCAAGCCGATTTTTCTATGCAAAACAGGTGTGCGAATCATCCACAGACGCCTCGTTGCGTGCCCAGCTCTGTTAGTTCGATCCTTCTACTTTTGCGACAGATACTCCCTATAGAGACAGCTGCAACATATTTGTTCATTAAATACAGCTGTCCCTGGAGTTAAACGATTGATTGGTTCCGTGTAGCTTTAGATTTAGTGTATTATATATTTCTTCCTTTCTGTAAAATTTAGTGTCTTTTTATTATTATTGATTGGCTGTTTGTGCACTGCGACCTGAATAGGTCTATTGTGCAGCTATGTAGCCTACTCGAACAGTTTTAGGCCATCATTAAATCCTAAAACTGCTGTAGGCTTAATTTCTACCAGGAGGTTTGGATCTATAGCCCCATTTCCCAGGTATGTCGTATGTATGTATGCTGTTTTTTGTGCCGCTTTGCAGAGTCTACAGGAATCGTTTTCTATCGCACCTATCTTTTTCATGTGATAATTAAGTTAACAGTGTCCTGTTAGTAGTTCACTGTAAAGTTTTATGTCCTTTCTGCTTAGGTTAGGGATTGCTTCTGCCTTTATCCGTTCTGGATCTATGAGTCTTTTCGATTTCCGCATGCCCGATTGGGCTCTCCTGTGATCGATTAGGACTCGTTGTTCTTGCTCACGCAGAGAGGCACTTTTGAAGCAGAAGGTTCAGAGCAGGAAGCAAAAGTATGCTGCAGATAGCTTAAATATATTTATAAATATGTCCTTATTATGAAAATTGCAAAACACCCGTATAACTCAAGTACCGTGCTAACTCGGAAATCTTTCAACTCAAGTACCGTGCCTCTCGAGGGATACCTCTACTAGTTAGTTATTTAGTTTTATTGTGCCACAGTGCACTGTACGACCTCTGTTGTGGTCTATTGCTTGAATACGAGCTTATAACTATGAGCTTCTCATGAATTTGAGCACCTCCTAGGGCTTGTGCTCCATATCTCTAATGAATCCAAAGTCACCTAGGTGAGTGAGTCTTCATTTCACAAAAGCTACAGATTAGTAGCGGATGTGTTCTGGTGTTTCATCGCCTAGATCTGCAAAAATGGCAGACACATAATTTTGCATTCTAGCAGGAAGTAATCGCTATAGTCGAGTTTGCATTTGAAGAAGAAACGTTTGGAATGAGAAAAATCAGGACCTACCGATTGGTCGTATGAAATCTTTAATCGTGAAAAGTTGATTCTATAGCAATTTCCGAGTGATTTTCTGCCATTGAAAATCTTCTCAAATCATGTGTTGCCCAGGGGTTGTGTACATGATCAGTTCCGCCAAGGCTCGTATGTGAAGTTGAGAAGGAATTTCACAGCTTCTTTCTACTAAATTTTTCAGCAGCACGTGCTGAGTTTGCATATATCTTAACATACTGCAAATTTCAGTACTTGCCGCTTCTTATAACCCCCTCTAACTTGGCTTTATAAAGCAATCCGGTCTTATGCGATCCCGCACGTCCACTGCTGGCCAATATATTGAATAATTCAATACTTTAAACTCTCTAAATAACCGAGTTCAGTTTCAACTTAACTTTCTTGATATATTTGGAGTGCAGGTACCATCAGAAGTAGTTATTGCTAAAGTATCATATTTCGCATACGTAAGTACTACTGATCGCCGATTTGACAAAGTGTTTTCAAAGCTATGTTTTTGTTTTACAAATGGAAAAGCCAACTAATGCATTTGAATTTATAGAGAAAACACTTTTCAGTTAGGCATTTGAAGAACCCTTCACAACATGCATAAATGAGAATAATGAGAACGGTATTCGCCGCAACGACGAGCATACGTACGCTGGTCTCAAAAGCTTAGTTCCCTCTGCAAGTTATATATATATATATTGGCCCCTACAACCTTTGTTGTTTCCTTGGCCCAGCTCCTTCTCCTATTTGTGGAGTGCATCTTGATGTGGCTTCTGGCTTTACAACTAGTAAGACCATCTCCGAGTGACAAATAAAACTACACTCGGTGGTTTGTCATTGCGTACCGAGTGGCGGCCGCTATCAGAAAAAAAACATTCTCTAACACTTTGCTATTTTGTGCCCACATCAGGTTCGAACTTATGCACCAACACATTTCGCTACGTGGCAGGTTTTAGTATAGTATAAAAATACTTTGATTTGTCAAGCGCTACCGTAGCAAGTTAGTCATATACATACATATGTACCCGGTACTTTTATTCTTACCCTCTTGGGATGTTTTTTGTGCTACCTTGAAGCTATCAGGGTTCGGCATATCGCACTATATGATTAATGCAGTAAGCAGATAGTTAAAACACTGAACAAATGAAGACTTAGTGATAATGAAACCTTTATTTTAACTGCCACTAAAACGTTAGCGATAGGGTAATTTAGTGGTAGTGCAAAATGCCTAACCCTGTTACATGGTTATAAATTGAGATACCGCTTAAAAGCACTTTAGTTCTCTAGAACTTGTTATTAAAGTAAACTTTGCCAGTATGAGGAAACCATTTCCATTACTTTTGTTATATCCCATCTCTATTACTATTAGCATTACCATTACAATTATCATTAGCATTACCATTACTATTATCATAAGTATTACCATTACTATGATATTAACATTAGCAATCATCACAAATAATATCATTGTTACAATGCCATTGTTATCACTATTAAAATTAATTTTGTCAATAGCATTACTATTGTCATTACTATTATCAGACTCATTACTATTAGTATTACTAATTACAATACTTATAGCGTTGACGCTATCATTACTATTAATAATGGTGCTTTACTGCTACTATTGCTTTTGGTATTTGCATTTCATTACCATTGCCATTACTATAAATACCAATACCACCAACATTACTATAATCACTTTTATTTATTTATTTTAATTACCATTGCTGCCATATTATCATTATTAGCATTACCACCACTATTATCAATTACATTATTATTACCGTAACCACTACCATTACCAGTATCATTACTACGAGCATTACTAATTAGGGTAATACAACTAATAGGTATCATTACTATTAGTAATATCATTACTATTACATATTTCACATTACTACTAACATTACATTACCATTACCATTACCATTACCATTCCCATTACCATTATCATTACCATTACCATCACCATTACCATTACCATTCCCATTACCATTACTAATAATGAATTTAATTACATTGGTAGGAGGCACTACCATTATCATAAATTTCTTTTTTTATATATCATTACTTTTATCGCTTCATTACCATTATCAGTACTATTCTAATTACCAATAACACCAACATTACAATAACTAAAAAAAATCCAAGAGAAGAGGAGGAATGTTTTTAGTGGTAACGACGGTTATTATATGTTGCGAAGTCATTTTTAACCCACCTCACCGCAAAAGAAAATAGGAAAAAGTATCATTGGACATAACAATCATTAACATTATTACCAGCATTACAATTACCCTTACCATTACTTTGTTTGTGAATTGTTTTCATTACATTGGTTGCGGTATATTACCTTTATCCAAATTTACTTTTCCTATGTCATTACTTTTACCACTAACGCTACCATTGCCATCACTGTCGGCATTACCCTTACCTCGTTCAAGTTTACTTAATAATCCTTTACAAATAGAGAATAATGTCGGTGCATGTAAATGCAAGTAAGTTGAAATAATTTCTCGCTGCTTGTCACACTGTATTTTCAGTACAATGAATTTAGCATTCAGCAGCATTACGCATCCCCCTGTGCCCCTCACTCTCCCCTACAAGACGCTGGTTGTCTTGCTTGTGCGCTTATGTGAAAGTTTTTTACAAATATATCTAGCGAACTGCAGTTGCAACTGCAATATGCGAAACGCTGGTGTGCAAGACACATACTTGAACACACACACTAATGCACATACATAGATGTACTTATATGCTTATACGTACGTATGTAAATATTTCCTAACACATGAGTACTCGCATACTCCGTGCCAAAAAAGCCATCATTTTCAACATTTCTGGTGCAAATTAATCTATAAGCAATTCATGCGTTTATTCGACTTGATGTTGTTCATTAACTATTGAACTGTTATGAAATGAGGAAAAATATTATAATTTATTTTTAACATTTTACCCTATTTTAAAACAAAGTAAATTGCTGAGATAAGATATGCGTCCTTCGGCGCATATTTAATCGTTTACACAATTCGAGGTACGAACAGATGCAATACAACTCAGACAATATTCTCCTAAAAGCAGTTGGACTAAGGGATGATGACGATATCTGTTAATAATATTCAGGTGTTTATGTGAACCATAAAAAAAAATACAGTCAAACATTACTCAGTGCAATTTTGCAGCGAGACAGCATCTGTTATATGGTGAAAATTCGCAGCACCGCCCGAAAAAGAATTATAAAAAATTAATGGGATTTTTGGGCAACTTCAAACTTGCATTTTATTTGACTAAAATTTTGTGAGCTATAGAACTGCATATCAAAAATGTTTATGAAAATTCTTTTTAAAACCCGTGGAATTGTGATGGAAAGTTTGTGAAAGTTTTCAAATGTTTGTATAAAGTTTGAAAATTGATTTATACGGCTTTTTTTAACAAAAATAAAATATTAACAAAAAAAAAAAAAAATAGTCAAAACTGTTCAAGATTTTGGTGTACTATCATTTCTCGCTAGTTGAAGATATCCACCTCATTGAGTCTACTCATAAATGTTTTTTGCTTACCAGTCATGACCGCTTTTTACATTAACGCATTTCTTGGTATTGGCTTCTTTGTTCAAAGTATCCAAACTACAATTTGTGTTAGGTTCCATATGTTCCTCTAGATCAAACACTTAGTTAGACTATTGAGCTCAAGGTCTCTATGAGATTAGTCCACATACTAGGCATTCGTTGGTATGCTTTGGTACATATACCACCACCGTTAAGCTTTGACTACCCTGGCGAGTGTAATTAGAGGGCACCTTAATGGTCGTGTAATCCTTGGTAACAAGGGAGAAGTGGGACGGACACTATTGTAATATCTTTTTTCTTACATGGCTCTATGACCGGATGACGGCTTAAACTGTGATAAAAAAAAACTATACCAGTTGCCTATTTGATTTCCGAAGTGTGTGGCAGCGAAGTTCGTCCCAAAATTGCTGAATTTTGACGAAAAACAACATCGCATGATCATCGCTCAGGAATTTTTCAATGACGTCAACGATAATCCAGATTTGCTTGAAAGGATATTAACTGATGACGAACCATGGATATATGGTTATGCCATCGAAACCAAAGCCCAATCGTCCCAATGGAAGAATCCAGGAGAGCCAAGAGTCGATAGCAGAAAATCGCCGAACACAAAAAACTTGTCTTATTTATGAATCTCACAAATAAACTAAACATTCCGTTGCGAAATATATTGCTAAAACCGTGAACATATATGCGAGACAAATGTACTAATATAAAAAAATAATAATCGAATGTCGAGTGTACTTAGCCTGCGAAATTTCAAAATTCACCTTGTTTTTTGAACAGACTACCACTTTCCTTTTGAGGGTATACATTTTTCTAATGGTCGGCTGTGATTAAAAAATGTAATAATGTCATTTTTTCCAAGGATTCTTATGAAAAAAAAATTTATTTATATATTTTTGAACTCTCTTGGCATTCTACTTTCACTGGATGCCCATATGTCAATGCCATATAATTTTATAGAATTAGGGTAATTTTTTCATATATGTTCTTGAACTCTCTTGACATGCTTCTGTCATTTGATACCTATTTTTAATATATAACTGGGCTATATCTATTTTTAATATATTATTGAGGTCCCTTACGAAAAAAAATTCTTACCTGATGGGGAAAAACTAAAAACGCAGACTTACCACTCATGTGTGAGAAAAAAAGTTAATATTTGTTGCACTGTGCTGTGCTGTGTAGTTGACTTTAACATCATCTGACTTTGTCTGTACTCGACTTCACCCATAATTTCACATCAAAGAAAAGGATGGACACAATGACATCCTAGCAAAATGCGTGCCTTGCACTACAAGCGCAGAATCTCCCTCCCCCAGTCAAGGCCTGTACTACTTTCCAAATTAAGTACAGATTCTAATATATTAAATATTTCATATATATCGTCAACATAGACGTCATGCACGATTTATACTGTTCGCTAAAGGGCCACCTCATTTGGGGCCACGCACAGTCAGTATTTTCTTACTAAACTGGACTTACGAAACAGTGCACCTACGTACTAAACCCGTAATTCCGGCCTCTATAGGCTTAATTTTGCTCTGCGGTTCTGCCGTTAGGCATTACTTTGCAGGGCGAAGCTGGACCATTATATCCCTTCATATAATATATACATTAGGCTACTCTCCATCGTATGGTTGTTCTGTGTTGCACTGCCTTTCTTTCTTCCGCAGCTCTTGTGGCACACTCGAGAACCAGTCCACACACCAACTTCGATTGCAACAAGGGCTTTACTATATTGCGTAACTAGCGTAACTCTTTCTTTTACTATCGTTTCTATAGTTGTCTTTTCGGACACATATCTCGGGCAGAAAAAGAAGATATGTTCCGCATATTCACTGTCGCAGAACGAGCAGCCCACTGCGTCATCATAACCAAATCTGTGAAGGTACTCTCTGCAGTTGCCCTGCCTCGTTAGGAATTGCGTCAGGTAAGAATCCGTTTCGCTATGTCTTCGCTCGGCGCATGTCTGTACGCGACCGATAAGTCTCCTTTTTTCGCAAAGTCCCAGTGATTTTGCCACTCAACTATGCTCCTCTGTCTTTCTTCTTTGTGTTCGGCAGCCGTAAATGATATATTTAGGCTCTTGACTTTCTCATATCATATATTCTGCCCAGTTGGGAAGCCATTATGTACAGCGGCATACTACCCGATATGACACTCACCGCCTCATATGAAACCATTCTAAAAGCACAGGCAATTCGAATAGCTTTTAGTCTCGAAACTATTTGCATCTTCTTCGCGTAGGTTTTCTGTATCAGGGATTTTCCCCATATGGGTCCTGCTTGCAGATAAGCAGATCGCAAACTCATCCTTCTGCCCATTTGTCCACTTTAAGTTTGTCAGATCATTGGATTTTTGTGTCTAAAATATTCTAATAAAACTGTTATATAAATTTTTTTTGGGACAGAGTGTTTATTCTTGTATGTGAATATGCAGTTGCGGCTGCTTTTGAGCAAACATTCTAACCATTCGACTGCGAATTACACTTGACAAATGTCAGAGAGCAATGTAAAGGAACAAAAAAACAAAAAAAAAGCAAGTCAAACAAACAAACAGAACTGCAGTAACCACAAAAAATGCAATGAAGAAAACAACTGACTGCCTAAAAGTACTCCAAGGCACACACAGCCAATATGCGGAAGGAAGGAAACACGAAAGGAAGGAAAACTGCCGAAAAACTACACGCCACAAAACACAACAAGCAACAAATAAGTTTAATAACAACCATACACAACAATAATAGCAACAACAGCCTAAACAACTGAACGCTACAAGCAAAAATATTTATACTCGAGCACATGGACGCACTCACACACAAACCCAGGGGCATGCGGATGTGTGCAGATAAAAGTAGAAAAATTGGAAATGCCTACTGCCAATGCAATTGTCATTGGATTTTGTCAAAGTTTTCGGCAGTGCATTCAATCGTCTTCGTCAGCATATGGTAGCCTTTCAATACGTGTGTGTGTAGTTGTCATTTTTTGTTGTTGTTTCGTTGTTTTGATCATTGCCTCTTTCCACTGCACTTCACGCTTAATTCGTTGCCTACATAGCTGCATTCGTTGTCTGACGCAGCTCACTGCCCTGCGTCCTTTTCGCCAAAGTGTCTTAGCAGCAGAATGGCCGTAGATGAGCGCCGTGTCGTAAACCGAGCGGACTATCAGTTGCGTTGCAATTGCAATTACCAGTTTCATACAGTACCGTTATGCAGTCGGAACATTGCTAACGCTGACGCTTGCACTGACACCAACGATGATGACGAAGGTGCTGCTGCTGCTGCTGCTGGTGCTGATGATGTTGAGGATGATGAAGATGGTGATGATGATGCTGATGAGGAGGATATGCAAAGCGGAAACGGAAGTGAAAGCGGTAGCGTACATTAGTAGCAGTAGAATTAGCGTTAGCTGTGCCTATGGCACAATCGGCCCAGCCAGTTCGGCCTAAGGCAGTGGCCATGCGACAGCTAAAACGTGAAGGTGCTACGCAAAAGTGTCGCCGAAAAAGTGTTAAATGAGTGAAAACGTGTTGCGTGTGTGCGTGCGTGCGTGCACGTGAACAAGCTAGCAAATGAGTGAGTGCGTGAGTGAGTGACTGGGTGAGCAAACGGTCGAGTGGGTGCAAGTGTTTGGCACAAAACCGAAGCCTCAAGAATAAAAAGAAAAAGGCATTATTAAAAAGTGTCAAAGTGCCTCGCGAATATATGAAGTGAGCGAGCGTAAAAGTGTGGAAAAGTAAAAGTGCTGGAAGAGGCGTTAAGCTAAGCCTAAGGCAGTTGCTAGTGAATGTGTAAGAGCAACAACATCTAATTAGCCAAAAATAGCCGCATGAAGGTGAAAAAGTGAAAAAAAAAATAGTAATAATAAAAAAAAATAAATATTTGAGCAGTGTCTCTGAGAAGAGTGAAAAAATGAAATAAGTAAAACGTTTTAGTGTAGCTTTTAAATTTTAGTGTTCTAAAGAGCTTAAAGCTCTCTAAAAGTTAAGTGAAAATCTTAAAATGTTTCATTCTAAATGTATGAGTAGCTTTAAATGAAGTGTAAATTAATTAAAGTGCCAATTACAACAACTACTACCACATTTAGAAGCATGCGCTTGTATCCGTTTATGCGTCTAAGCCACACAGTACAACCGAAATCCAGACGAACGGATTAGAAATTTTCACAGCCTAAGCAGTCAGCCGCAACTTTGCGGCTTAACATCGGTGCAAAATGTTTATCTACCACGCAATCCGACATGAATTCGACAAAATGTAATTATATTTTTGAAAATAAATTTCAATTTAGAATATGCAATTACTAGAATTCACTTATTTTATGGGCTTAACTGCACTTTTATTCAAAGTAAATGAGACTTGATGTGAATATTTTATTAATTAACAAGAAATGGCTTTCCAAATCGAACTTCGGGAAACATAGTTTTTAAAATAATAGTACCAACATTGACGCTTTCGTCAAATTTCATGGCATATCTGCATAAGTTTCAAAGTTACACTTATATTTAAGAACGACTATAGAAGGAATTAGTGATTTTCACTATATTTGGTGCTATTGAGCAAATAAGTTGCATCAAATTTTGTGTTACTGAATTCAACTTTTATTGCAGCAACTTTAAAAATACTTCAACAGTCCTTTTGAGACCAAGTCTTATTGAAAAAAATTGCTTCGAAGTAGTAAAAATATCTATAGGGTGGGCCATGTAAAATTTGCTTTTTTTATTTATTAAAAAAAAAAAAACTAATCAATATTTTTTCAAACTTTTTTTTTATTTTGAAGATTGAACATTGTCATTTATGGATAAAAAATAATATCGTTCAAATGACTGCCACGACTGGCTTTACAGTAGGCCATTCGATCAACCCAATTTTTAGGCACATTTTCGATTGTTTGGGCTCCAATTTCATGAATGGCAACTTCGATTTCGTGTTTTAAAGCATCAATCGTCTCTGGAAGGTTCGCATAGCACTTGTCCTTAACGGCTTCCCACAAAACATAGTCCAACGGGCTTAAATCACAGCTCCGAGGCGGCCAATTGATATGGGAATTCAAAAACGGTAGCCAAAAGTTCGAGTGTAACTTTGGCAGTGTGACAAGTTGCACTGTCCTGTTGAAACCAATTGTCGTCCATGTCATTCTCTTCAATTTATGGAAACAACTCGTTGAGCATGTCACGGTAATGCTCGCCATTTACTGTAACCGCGGCTCCCCGCTCATTTTCCAAAAAAAAAAAATGGCCCGATGATGCCGCCAGACCAAAAACCGCACCAAACAGTTTCTCGTTGTGGATGCATTTCCATCTCTACAGTAACGTGTGGTTTTTCTGAGTCCCAAATCCGGCAATTTTGCTTAATGACGTAGCCACCGATGTGAAAATCAGAGAAGAAGAAGAAGACTCACCACTTTGGAAATAGGTTTTCAATATTTCCCAATTTTGTTCGATCGTATAGCGTCCAATTTCGTTAATGTCAAACCTTTAAGTAAATTATGAACATATTTGACATGCCATTTGTGTTACCATTCTCAAAAAAATAGGTGGTTCAAAAAGCAAACGCTATATGGCCCACCCTGTACATTTTTCTAGAGAACTTAAATCTTTGGATAGGGACTTAAAGCGAAATTATATTCTCAAGTTCGAATCGAACATTAAATCAAATCCTAGTTCCTTCGGGCGATATGTTAGATCCAGGAAATCATGCTCAAGTATCTCATTTGGTTGTCTTCTATAACGAAACTCAAGCACATACTTCTATAGATGCAGCCAATCTTTTTGCAGAATTTTTTTGTTCAAATTTTCATGTAGACTCTGATCATGAGTTTCACTCGCACATGAATACCTCAATCAATATTGACTCGTTAACTTTTATGCTTTCTGTTATTAAAGATGGGATTCGGCAACTCAAAACATCAACAAAATCTGATGTAGATGGGCCATCTTCGTATCTTCTTAAAACCTGCTCTGCAATCGCCTATCCACTTTTGTTAATGTTTAACAAATCCCTTGAAAGAGGAGAATTCATAGATGCCTGGAAAGTAACAACCATTAATCCAGTATTCAAAAGTGGAATTAAAAACAATATTACTAATTATAGACCAATTGACAAATTATCCACGGTTTCAAAATTATTTGAATTAATTAGTGAAAGAAAACATTTATTTCGCAGTTAATCGTTATATTTCAGCAGACTAACACGGCGTCATGAAAGGTAGATCTGCTGTTTCAAATCTTGTTGTGTTCTCTGAATATTGTATATCATTGTTAAAAAAAAAACTCAAGTTGATGCTGTTTACACAGATTTTTCAAAAGCATTTGATAAGGTTAATCACAGGGTTTTAATTTCCAAATAGAGTGCTATGGGATTCGATTCCACTCTTCTAAAATGGATTAAATCCTATCTCTCCTCTCCGCAATGTGTTGTGAATGTTGATGGAGTGTCATCTATTTCTTTTATTGCGTCCTCTGGTGTACCTCAGCGTCACCTACTTTTTATACTTTTTATTAATGACATTTCTAGTTATTTTACGAAAGCAAATTTTCTCTTGTATGCCGATGATTTAAAGATATACTCGGGGATTGCAAGAACAGTGGACTCTTTAAACCTTCAATCTGATGAAGATAACGTTGTTGCTTGGTGTAAAAGTAATAAGTTAGATTTAAATATAAGCAAGTGTTTTTATATTTCTTATTCTAAATCTTGTTCTCTTGTACCCACTTCCTTTTTTGGTTCTAGTTTATCCAATCGAAGTGAAAGTACTGATCTTGTCTAAATTCTCTTTTCAAAAACATTTAAATCACACCATTTCAAAGTCTTATTCCGTACTTGCGTTTATTCGACGTTTTAGTTCGGACTTTGTTGATCCATATACGCCTCTGCTGCGTTCGAAGTTGGAATACGCCGCCTTTATTTGGAGAACATGCTTTGTCATATTAGTAGGCTTGAACGTGTCCAGAAAGCTTTTGTGCGTTATGCTTTGCGTTCTTTAAATTTCACTGATCCAATTCCATCCTATAAAAGTCGGTGCTTGTTCATAAATCTAAAATCATTAGATATTAGAAGGACTATTCTCTCCATGACTTTCCTTTTCGATTTGATAAATGGGGTTATTGACTCCCCATCGCTACTCAAGAAATCAATTTCAATATTCCTCAGCGAAGTTTACTGAACTAATTATGCTTCCAATGCTCCGATTTCTAGAACTTTGGGTGATTTTAATTCGCTTTCAAATCATACTGGCCTGGATTTTTCTTCCACAAAGAATCACTTCAAATTGGTTCTAAATGAATTGTTGAACTAAATTCTTAGTATAATCCAATAATCTTGCTCTGTAAATTATAAGAAATGTTATCTTTTCTTTTACTCATTACAATTAAAACTAGTTAATTAAAAGTTTAATTTTAATTTGATTAATTCATTCAACATTAATCTGTTTTCATAGTCTGTAAGAAATACTGTATTTTTTAGACTATTAATTAATTAAATAAATAAATTAATTAATAAATTAGTCCAAGAAAACAGAGTTGAAATAAATGTACCTTCCAACCGACCGATGATATCAACACAGGAAATCAGAAAATATTGCTCATCGAGGGATCACCAGTGTCATCCCTGTTATTATTAGCATATTGCATATGAATCAATTCCAGCCCTTTGCAAAGGGTACTTGCGTCTCAGAGCTAATTCACTTCGTTTGGTTCCAAAAACACTCAATTAATTTGAAAAATAAAATCGCATTAACAGCTGTAAAGATTTGTGTCCAAGAAGCGATCATAAAAAGCATCACGACTTGAGATGAGTTCTGGATCAGTGCTTGCCTGCCAGTAGAGTGAATACGAAGCCAAAAGTTAATAAAAGCCAAAAAGTTGCTCAAAAGTCAAGGTTGTGTTTTCTTACAATTACTTTGCTGCTGTCGTTATTTTGGTTGAAGCAGCATAGGAATATACCCATAATTTCATAGCATTCCAAGAACCTTGGAGTATTACGTGCCATTTCCTATATGGTCGTTGCGATCACCACAGTCAAATGGGTTTTTTTAAATAAAAAAAGTCGAGCCAAGAAGCATCGAGCGGTTTGGTAACTCCTAAACTACTCAAGCTGAACAGTCCATTGTAAAAGTATTTAAAGCTCTGGAAATTAAAAGGGTAGATAGTTAAATAGGAAAGGTGAGAAGTGACCGAGAGAAAGGGATAGGAAGAACAGAGACAGAGATAGCTAGTGGTATGCTTGTTTTCCAGATTCTTTTGCAAATCTACAGATATCTTCTAGTTTGTGAGAACGAATTTTAGTCGTTCTCGTGACATTGGAAACCATAATTCGCAGCTTTTCTCACTCACAGAGAAAATGCTCAGTGCTGACAGCTGTCTCTAAGAAAGACAGGCAAACTTGATCGTCAATGATTGCAATGGTGGTCATATGTGTACCCGATAGATTGTGTCCTGTAATAATACTGACGACCATCAACCGAACGTCTTTTCTTCCAAGTTTTTTTGTTTTTTTTTGTTTTCGGGTGTTAGGTAAGGTTCAAAATACTTTCATACTTACAGCGACCGTCGTCTACTGCGTCGAGTGGTGTGGTCACTAAAACAACCCCTCTTCTCCTTCTGGGGAGACACCCTTCCGGTTACTGCTTTCTATATTACTTCGGGAGGGCCCAGAACGGCATCCATAAAGGATCAATTCTATTCACCCACGTCTGGGTCCATCATATTTGTAGCCAGCTTTCATGCTGTAGAATCGTCTCCGTGCATCTCTATCTGTGCGGCTTCGCTTTGTTGCACTCTGTCGAGGTCAGTGCATGAAATATCAAATGGAAGAACAAGGTTTTCCTAGTAGCCGTTGGCCCTCAACAGGCAATGGTAAACCTCCGATTGTGAAGAGTGCGCATGGCTTTAATTTTGAACAAAATTTAATGAAACTTTATATGCTTTACACAAAATTAGCTTGTTATATAATAAATCTATAAAATCATTCAATAAAATTGCCATTAACTGCAGTAATCCCCTCGATCTGTGTCCGGGATTGTGTCCGATTGCATGTCCGTATCAAATGCGCCTTATTCATATTGACCGTAACGGTATTAAAAACAAAAATAATTGGTGTTATGCGGCTGCTTATGGGTTTTACAATCACCTACGCGCTATACGCCGTAATCCAGGAGATTAAAGCCTAGGGAGTTAGGCGGACATAAGTTCGGTCAGTTATGTGGTCATGAAAATTTACGGTCATCCAATTTGTGTTGCCATGGCTTTGTGTGAACAGAGTCTTGCTGAAAGGTGTGTAGGCTAGGGCTTCACTACTGTTTCTAGAACTTCGATATGTGGAGCAGAATTCAATCGAAATCCTTGAGTAAAGAAGTGTGGCGGCAGGACACGTCATTTGTTGCTCGCCATACATAAAACTGCGAGTACAGTGGCTGGAAATTTCGTGTGCATGACCAAATTAACCTCTGTAGGATTGGAACATAGCCATCTATCATTTCTGTAGTTGGTTTTTTGGCTTTGACAAGGAAGGCCTTCAATGATTTTGAGGGGTTCTCATTAATTCTGCTTGCGCTTTTTGCATAAGTCCTACAGATTGGACAGTGTCAGAAAGCTTCTCGTGCATTTTTAGAGTTTTTGCAACAGATTTTACATCACCGCCTGTTGGTTTGAATTCGCTGTGAACCTTCTGAACGAATGAACGAGCGCAGTTAAGAAAATGAGAGATTTCTAAATCGGTGGGATTTGTACAAATAGCGACTATAACTTCAGGCCTCTTCATTTTTTGAGTTAAGTGGTAGTCATACATGCCTTTTTTTGAAAAAAAAAGCAAATAGAAAAATAATCGTTTCGGGAAATTATGGCCACATACTTATATGCACTTTCTCTTTTTGTGGAAAGCCATCAAGATGTTCACTACAAATAGGAGGAGGAGATCGGCCAAAACACCAAATAAAGGGTGCAAGCGTCAGTTATATATATATCTACATGTACAAGGGCCCAATAAAAAACGCGGACATACATAGCATTCCAATGACGATTTGCTGAAAAAATATTACGTCCGACAGTTAAACATGAGGGGGGATCGGTAATGGTATGGGTTTGTACGTCCGCTGATGGTACTGGCAATTTGTGCTTCATTAACGGCACACAATACCTTACAATTTTGAAAGAAAATTTGGTCTAAAAAAAATTTGGACAATTTGGGAATTAAGGACAATCTCCAGTACTATCAAGACAACGATTCCAAGCATAAGACACTTGATGTCCGTCTATGGCTGATGTACAACTATCCTAAAGTACTTGAAATACCTCCACAATCTCCAGACATCAATGTAATTGAACACCTGAAAGAGCTTGTTATTAGAAACCAGAAAGACCCAGAAGATGCTATTAAAGAAGAGTGGGGGAAATTAGATCCTTTAACATGCAAGAAGCTGGTCGAAACCATGCCAAGAAGACTGAATGCTGTGAGAAATAATAAAGGCTTGGATTGGAACGAGGGGAAAATCTGCACCGAAGCGTCTACCTCTGTCTTCACTGACGGTTCCAAAATGGAATCGGGTGTCGGAGCAGTTGTTTTTACTAAATCAAACCAATTAGTCCATTTCCTTAAAACCGCCGAATACTGCTAGTGTTTTTCTGGTAAAAGACTTTGCGATCCTGCTGGCATGAAGAATACTTAGAGAACTCGGGAGTAAGAGAGATATTCGCATTTTTTTCGACACTCAAACTGCGATCAAGGCATCGACGACGCCATGGATTCAAAGTGGTCCCTCCTGTAAGGAGGAGATGAAATCTCTTTGATGTGCAGGCCACGTTTCTCTGATCTGTATCCAGAGCGAAATGAAGCTGCTAATGAGCTTGCCAGGAAGGGACTAAATTAGTCTCAGAGGCCTCATAACCAGTCAGCGGATGCCGCTGTTAATGGCCAATTGCGCAATTTATTTCTCAGAGAAGCCCAGACAAAATGGAGCGTCATTTCTTCATGTGCTATTTCGAAAACCCTTTGCCCCCAGTACAATAGACGCGGGACGCAGGTAGCGCTGGAGACTCCACGTCATTCAACTTTTAAACTCGCAGCTGTGTTTACCGGTCATTTATCCCTCCTTGCAGAAGCTGAGGGAACCTTTCAGAGGAGAGAACTGTTGAGCACTTTTCTGTAAATGTTCGAGCTTGGCAGCTTATCGATTAAGGTGACTGGAAGCTCCTCTCTTTGTCAGCTTGCAACAGTGCGGCAACCTAAATCCCATTCACCTTCTCCATAACATCAGTAGATATAGCTCACTGATCTATAGCCTGTTGATATACTTGTTGGAGGTATCAAAATGGCTATTTATTGCTTCTTTGGGAGTGCCACATTGGTACTTCAATTATTTCACCTACCCACGTACCTTACATATCGATATATTTTAATCTCTTCGTTTAATTTGCCTTCACAAATGTCCAACAAAATTATACTACATACTTTGTTAAAAAAAAATAGTAATCTAAACTATGTTTTTATGCAACTCTTAAAAGCGCTCCAGAAAGAATCAAAAAAATTAAATTAGAAAACAAAGATATTTTTTCGTCTTTTTACTAATTTTTGACCTAAAACATTTTTAATTACAAAAACAATTTGTGTTCTGGTGCGCTCTTTATATTTTTTTAATTGTATAAACAATTTATTTTTGGTGTTTAATAATTTCTTTAACTTACCTAACTGCTTTTTAATTAATTCTAAGACACAATTTTTTGAACATTTTTATTTTTATTTGTTTTTTTTTTTTTGACATTTGTTATTTGTTTCAAGGTGGGTAGAAAAATAGTACTCACTCCATATACCACTCAACCAAGCCACTCATCAGACGATATCAGCAATTCCTTGTCTGCTATAAAATTTTTCCATTTCTGTTGAAATTGATACACCCTGCATTTGTTTCAATTCGATAGTCAAAGAAAGTGATCCACTCTCCTATTTTTCGTCGATTGGAGGAAGTCATGGTGGAAAGAATGATGAGACGGCGCCCATCGTGGTACCGTTACTTTGCTCTCAGCGAATTTGACAATGAGTGATGTCGTATTAGCACCAGTATGACCAGATTACCATTTTCATAACATTATTTTTACTATTTAGTTTCTGAACTTTAGTTCTTTCTTCATGACATTTTTCTAGCCTGTTCTAATTAATATGTAATGTTTATAATTTTGTAAAATATACATTTTTTTTAATTAGTTCAATAATTCAATCAGTTTTACTTAGCTTTACTTTTTTTAACATCTGGTCACATTGCCCGTGATTGCAGTTGTTGTTGGTGTTCTTCTCCTTTCAGCGGTGAAATCTCTCTCTTACTACTACAGTGTTGCCTAGCTTTGGATATAAAAACGCACAAAAATGTCTATTTAAAGAAAATGAAATACCAAATTTTTTTTTAATAAATGTGTTATGGTTATATACAATTTAATTTATGAGTTTTTTGTTAAGAGAACGACTTTTTTGCTATATTTAAGGTTATGCAACTAGATATGGTACTCTCTTTATAAAAATGTCGTTATAGTTTGTTCGGTATTTTCTGATATTTTGTTGCTTATTTTTACTATGAACACACCTCTTGATGCCCTGTGTCCCACTAAAGATTTAGGATCGGAAGAAACGATTACACAACTATGGTTTTAATTCGCATTCAGTAAATTCCAAAGCCTTTTAAAATGTGTAAAAAGGTTTTTAATGTTAAGAAGAGTTGAGAGAAGAAGTTTTAATATTCTTGCATAACCGTAAAAGGAGCAAACAATTTAATTTTTACTTTTAAAATACCGAATTTTTAAAGAACCAACAAATTTTCATTAGCACTAAAATCTTCTCAAAGAGACCTTTTTTAACATTCTTTTGCTTAATAATAAAGTTTTGTTTTTAACTTACAGTTTCGGTAGCTTTAAAGTAAAAAACAGAATCAAACACCAAACTTAAGAATGTTCGCATTATGATTTTGGGATCAGATAATCAGATGCAGCGGTAAAGGCTGTCAGGGTTTACCAGCTGAGGTCAATTCTCCATTTAAGAGCAACATTCCATTCAAGGCCTTAGCTAGCAAGACCTCATGTGCCTGTTGCAGTATGTTTCCATCCTTTTCCTCTACCCACAAATTAATTACTCAACTCTTGTCTCAGCTGCTTTAATACTAAGATGCATTCCTACCTCCGTCTGAAGCAAATAAAACAAATTAGGTTTTTAGCTTTGCTTATCGGGAATCAAGAAAGTCCAAGTTGCGCTAAGTTGCGAAATATACTCGTAAAATATAAATGTGTGTATGTTTTAAGCAAAAAATGCATAAAAGTAATTTTTTTCCCTTAGCAATAAATATATAATTTATTTTTAATCTTTTGAGCAGTGCTGCTGAAGTCTACAAATCGAGATGGTTCGTGCGCTTTTTCGATTTTGTGAGGAGAGGGTTCTAATTGCTTCATTTATTACTTAAGCACACATGCATGCATAAGGATAAAACTATGCATACAAAGACTTGACTTTTGCCATTGCTTCTTTTGTGGATGTGAACTATGCTCCTCCTTGGGTTGATATCAACATTTGCGTATCCAATGTCAGGCTGGTCAAGTAGTGGAATGCAGGAAAGTGAGGTGTGCATGAAATTGTATTTGCCTAAGGTGATCCCACACAGACTGATTTTTAATACAATCAAATAATTTATTAAACTCTAGTATCCTTCGATTTAGTTACCTTCATATTCGATATTCATCGCCACACTAGTTTGAGCACTCGATGCCAGTTTTGTATTTGTATGCCATAATTTACTATGATACTTCGCCCCACTTGCCTGCCAAATTTTTCTCTCTACTAAAGCAACCACCAGCATGCGCTCGACTGCATTACCACAGGCAAGTCAAACAAATCAAACTAGAGTTCATTTAAATTTGATTGCCAAAATGATTATTCATATCTATAAACTATGAACACTTGAGTGGGCAATCAAAATTATTAGATTACTCGTTCGCAGTGCATTGCAGCGTGAGTGTTGCATCAAGTGTTAGATTCCCACACACCCACACACACACATATACATGTACTTATACAGATAACTATAATTCCACAAAATGTGGGTTGCCGCACGCGTGGTGCAGTGATGCAAAGCCATTGGGCGGGTAGTTTGTGGCTCAGGGTCAAGCTGGATTGAGTGAGGGTTAATTCGCTTTTGAAATATTGAAAAATATGAAATTTTTTGTGTTTATAATTTTATTGGTTTAATGCTAAATTTGGAAATGTTCGGTCATAAAAATGCTAAATATTTAGTTAGTTTTACAATAAAGTTTTAATCCGACAATATTTAAAATTTCTTTGATTTTTCCATCCATTTGCTATTTTGGTTAGCAACGAAAATATTAAATGAATTCCACATAATTTATTTATATCCACTCATGCTTTTATTACCAACTCTAAGTGTCCTTTTGACCTTCTCTCCGCAGTGCCAAACTTAATTTTTGCTGCAGTTGTGAATATTTTTGTAGCTCAAAGCGAATAAATGCTCAACTTGTGCAGCGTCACATGCACGCTGCTTGCGCCATGTGTTTGTGAACCTCTTTTCAGTTCGCATGCATTGCCCAGCACGTTTACTTATATACCCATAAGTGCTCAAAAATAAATCGCCATGAAGCAACATAACGAACAACATAAATCACAGTAAAGCGACAAATTAAAATACCTTCATGAAAATAGAGGTGCATATGTATTTGCTTACGAGGGGTGGTGAAAAAGTTTGCACAATTAAGAGTGAGGGATGTGAAATTCAATATGAAATTATTTTTTGCGCTTTCACTTTCTGCCTCCTTCACTTCTCATATCTTTCACCAAATTTATTTATACAAAATAGGAAAAAATCGTATGCGAATTTGGCAAAAATGTGTAGGTGACTTCAATTCATCATCTTCATATATTTTTCCCCCTTGTTACGGCGGTATAAGGCGGTTATACGACCAATTTTACCGCATGTATAGGTGGTTTGGTGCAAAGCTTTAGAGAGAGATTACAATTTCAAATTGCTTGCCAGAATACAAAGATCAGTCAATGCAATAAGGGCCGGAGCAATCAGATCATGCCATAGGGAGACTCTTAATGCATTGACATGCGTTATTCCGATAAGTCTGCATATCAAAAAGATGGCAACCATGAGTGCATTTAGGTTAAATGAAGCGGGCGGCTAGACAGAAAAAAACTTATGGTTATGCCGGTTTTTTATTGCGACAAACTCAATACAACTCGAAGACTGTTTACATCGTCCCAACGCTGACTTTCATTAGGAATTTGTCCACTCTCTTTCCATCTCGGAAGGAATGGAGTATGGGACTTCTACTAAACAACCTCGACATAACAGGTTGCTTCAAAAATGGATTGTGGTCTTGCTGCAGATATATAAGTAAATTTTCATAGACTTAGAATAGAATAGAATACAGGGTTGCCCATATTCGACGGACCCATGCGTTTTTTGAGCCCATTCCAATCGACGAGGCTTGTACGCAGGCAACAATCTTTGCGTCAATTGAATCTTATACGGGTATAAATGCAAATCAATGCGGAAAATTCGTTGTAAAGTGGTCCGAACAATGCCCAACTGCTGAGAATGGCGATTATGGGATGTCCTTGGCGACGTCTCAACACTGGCCCGTACAAGAGCAATATTCTCATCCAATCGCCTCGGTCACATCACCAGTCGAAAACCTTTCGTACAAACTTTTAATGGTGTTCTTAGAAGGCGCACTTTTCACATTATTTAATTTTTAATACGCACGTTGAGTTTTCACAAGTGATTTCTTTTGTTGAATGTAAGTTTCAGCAATTTGGGAGCACTCGCGTGGCGTGTACTGTACCATGGTAAAAATCTGCTTGGACTGACGCTACCAACGCGGTATGTCATTAAGCGATCTGACGTCTCTGTCAAAAGATACAGTGTTGCCAGATGGGTCCGTCAAATATTAACAACCCTGTATGTAGTCTTCCAAATGCTTGCAGTGTCTTCTAGGCGGAAGTACTGGCCATAGGGGAGGTTTGCAGGCTACTAATCGCAGAATTCTCTTTTAGGGGCAATATCGCTATTCTTTCGGATAGCCAAGCTGCAGTCCAGGCGCTGGAATCGGCTACATCAGCCTATAACTGGTGGAACAAAGTAGAAATAGCCTCACCACCTTGAGTGAAAACCTTAACCTTACCTTAGTCGGGATTCCGGGCCATCGGAACATTGAAGGTAACGACAAAGCAGATGAACTGGCATGAGGAGCAATTGCCATTAGTAACATTCTTGCAAATCGGCATTCATACCTTCGAAACGCGTATTGCATATGGAAAGACAAGACAACATGCAGAAATAGCAAAAAGTTATGGCCACCTACAACCTCAAATAAACGTCAATACAGACAAATATGAAACGCATGGTTGCCTGCAGATATACGACAGTCATAACTGGCTTTTGGACTATCGAGGAGCAAGCAGCCAAAATGAGCAGGGACACACTGTTATAGCTGACATACAACCAGAGAAAAAGGAACGATTTTCCATTTCTTCTGTGTATGTCCTGCCCTTTGGAAGGGCAGAGTGTCAACCCTGGGAAAACTGCTGTTCAAGAGTCTCGAAAAACTGTCCGGTTTAGACGTCGATAATCTTATGAGGTTCTTACACCGCACAGACTGCATATAGTTATGTAAATAAAATGTAAAATAATAGTTAGTAAATAATCACAAATTGAGTCGGTTGCGAAGATGTGGCAAGAAAATGGTGCGGAAGCGTTAGTAAGATGCCGCATGAATTACCGCGTAAACCAACCAACAACCAGCCAGCTTGTTTTTTTCTTTTATTTTGTCGCCAGGTTGAGGCATGACTACCATGCCGAAGTGTACGGGTTCGAAAGCAGGGACACAAAACACCAAAATGCACCAAAAGGAAGACGTTTTTCTAATACCGGTCATCCCTCGGCAGGCAATGTCAAGCTTCGGAGTGTATTTGTGCCGTGAAGTGTGCCTCGGAGTGTATTTGCCTCATAAAAAACTCTTTCACATTAAGACGGCTTAAAACTGTAGCTCCCTCCATTTGTGGGAAAGCATCAAGACGCACACCGCAAATAGGAGGAAGAGCTTGGCCATACATCTCTATATATAACTCATAATAAATAATAATCTGAAAGGACTAATTCTGCATTATGAGGAGCGAGGCACTGTCGTCTGAAAGAATCGCAGTCCGAGTCTGTTTACTCCCTTATTATTATTTTTTTTTTAATGACATACATAGTTTACTTTTTCTGAAAATATAACATAGTATTCTCAATAATATTAGCACTTTTCTCTATGTAATCAGTCAATAAGATGCCGCCTGTATCCCAAGTAGCAGTGACTACAATCTTTTCAGCCCTTTGTGACACCTTGCGTTTCTTGAACGCTACTGTACCTGCATATGAGCTATTCAAACGCAAGCTCATATTGGTGAACGCTGAGCTTCGTCTCTATTAAAAATAAGTTGAATTGTCACTATTCGCGCTATATAAATACAAAACTCACGTGAACACTCAAAGGCTTTTGAAGTCTGATGGTATTCTTAGCTCTCACTTTGCACTAATCTAAGACTACCAAGATGACCATGGAGCATTTTCAAAAGATTCCAACCATATCTGCTAATAACGGGTGATTTTTTAGGTACGATCTTTTTAAACAGTTTGTTTAAACAGCTGACGCACGTTTCGTGTTTTGTTTCACTGTCAAACATCTTCAGTTTGGTCTATAATTTAACCATGAATCGTTTCACAAACGAACAACGCTTGCAAATCATTGAATTTTATTATAAAAATGCGTGTTCTGTTAAGAAAGTTTAAGATTCACTTTTTTATCGAAAAATTGTGTTAAGCGACGAAGCACATTTTTGGATCAATGGGTACGTAAATAAGCAGAATTGTCGATTTTGGACTGCAGATCAGCCAGAAGAATTGCAAGAGCTACCAATGCATCCAGAAAAGGTCGCAGTTTGGTGCGGTTTCTGGGCTGGAGGTATCATTGGACTTCTTCAAAGATGCTCCGAATCGTAACGTAACTGTGAATGGTGAGCACTACCGTGAAATGACATCCGACTTTTTTTTGCCCAAAATGCAAGAGCTTGATCTGCATGACATGTGGTTTCAGCAAGACGGTGCCACATGCCACACAGCACGCGTAACAATGGACTTGTTGAGAGGCGAGTTCGGTGAACATTTTATTTCACGTTCGGAACCTGTCAATTGGCCACCCAGGTTAGATTTAGATTACTTTTTGTGTGACTATGTTAAGGCTCATGTCTATTCAGACAAGCCTCCTTCAATTAACGCATTGGAAGCCAACATTAAAGCATTTATATATGAGATACCGGCCGAAACATTGGAAAGAGTATGCCAAAATTGGACTAAGCGGATGAACCATTTGAAGCGCAATCGCGGTCAACATTTGCATGAAATAATCTTCAAACATTAAATTATATGGACTGTACTATCGATTTAAATAAAAATGTCATGCATTTTTTGGAATTTTACGTGTGTTTTTTTTCTAAACATTTCTATAGCTCTTAAAAAATCACCCTTTATTAGGTGCGCAATTTTTGATGAAAATACAACTTTTTTCTGAAAAAATGGTTACAAGTGAATCACTGAAAGTATTGCCCATCGCTGGCTACTACTTTTTCCTAACTTTGGGGTAGATTTCGTATACCGCCGCGGTAAAACTGTTCATCTTTTGAGGCTGTCCACGGATCAAGCCATTTTTGATGTATTCATATGAATGAAACTGCTAGTCAGCTAGACCATGTGCCATCGGTGCGTGACTACCATTCGGAATTCCCAGAGAGAACGTAGGTTCGAATCTCGGTGAAACATCAAAATTAAGAAAAACTTTTTTCTTAAAGCGGTCGCCCCTCGGCAGGCAATGGCAAACCTCCGAGTGTATTTCTGCCATGAAAAAGCCCCTCATAAAAATATCTGTCGTTCGGAGTCGGCTTAAAACTATAGGTCCCTCCATTTGTAGAACAACATCAAGACGCGCGCCACAAATAGGAGGAGGTCGGCCAAACACCCAGAAAGGGTGAATATTGTTCCATAAATGAAGATACCCACAATTTTAAGTAGACTTCAAACGGCAAATGGTTTTTTATGATAAACTTTTCCATGACAGAAATATAAGTACACTCGGAGGTTTGCAATTACCTACCGATATGCGATTGCTATTAGAAACAACTTTTTTTATTTTTGATTTTGGAGGTTCAAACCACTTTCGAATGATAGTCACGTACCAAACCATACAGAGAGAATACTGAAGTAAATTTAGCACCTATAATTCTCAATAGCTTTGATTTTGTAACAGAAATCGGATACTTTGGCACTGGAGGATATAAAGCGCCTCCGGAAATATTCTTTTGAGCTCGCAGCATTATATGATTTAAATTTTCATAACGTCATCGTCTCCGCCGTTGCTTAATTTTTTCCGTCCTCTATCTCTCTCTTTTGGTGGCACCATTACAGACAGTTTCCGTTATATCTGTTCAAGTGAGCAGCCCTTCGTGAAGAGCGATCATCTAACATAACTTTGACTAGCTGAAAGAGTTGCTTTTAATAGTCGAATTAAATTTGTTTCTCCGCAGCATAAAATATATTCATCCATTCAGTTTCTTGGTCTATTGAGCAACAACTTTTCATAAACCTCAAACTCTCTACTATATAATTAAAAATAAATCACACCTTTCAGGTATTTGTATTTGCAAGTATTCTTCCTACTGAATCTTATACCTGATATCCTCTATAACCCCGAAATGTGTATATTTTAATGTTCGCCACTGTACACCACTTTGAGCGCTCACGTGACATTCATTTAGTTGACAAAGAAACAAAAGCGTGCCGTACGAAGAAGATTCAAACAAACAACAGCTGACGCTTGGATTTTCTCTCGCTGTAAATTGGTTTTTGTAGTGCTTTTGCAAACGCAATTGAATTTTATATGCCAAAGTCAACAAAGTGAAACGGAATGGCAACGGAACAAGACACAAGAGATCTGCATTGCACGGTACTCAAATATGAATAGAGAATAAATGAAGCAAACTTCAAAGGGCATTTTACCTGCAGACGAACATACGTACTCACATACACACATGCACACAAACACAATAATACTTATGGGGATACACTCTGAAAGTCTATAGCTATGTGCATATGAGCTGTTGTATTCAAGCGTACAGACATTTGAATCTACGATGGTCATACATACATAGGCCATCAATTATTAAGCCTGTTTATCTATACTTAAACGCTTCGAATACTTAGTAAAATATCTCAATAAGATTTGTGACAAGCCTACGAGTGTATCAAATATTGGTTTAGTGAAGTCATTTATGTACATTTGGATGCGTCACCTGCATAAAAAAAAGAAAATACAAAAAATGAATAAAAAAAAATTAAATAAATAAAAAAATAAAAAAACCTTGTTCCTAAAAAGGCAATATATTTTCAGACTTTAGCCGAAAAATATTAATATTTATAGGAGCTGGATAAATTTAAAAGTACTTCCAAAAATCTCAATAGTTTTATTGCGTGGAAAATTTCTTTAAACACTTTCATGCAAACCTTTTAGATATAAATTTTTCAATCATCTGTGCTGATTTTTTGAAAATTAATCTTCTTTATAAAAAACTCGATTTGGCAAGTTTTTTCAAATCTATCCTGCCCAGGTATATCTTAATATTTTGGCGAAAATTTTATGTATAAAAAGAAAAAAAAAGTGGGAAAACTGCAACTTTTATGTAAACCTTTTAGGCATAAACTCTTCAATCATCTGAGATGATTTTTGAAGTGAAACATCTTAGGCGTCGATGGACGAGCGAGAATAGAGAGTAAAATTTCAAGGTCATGCAACGTTTTGGGCATTTTCGTTCCGCGAGAGAGAAAAACGATATAACGTAGGGGAAAAGGAGAGAGAGAGCTATACCCTATATATACTTTTCCTGAGTTTTTCCTTGTGGTTGCTAATTTCTAGTGAGAAATAACACTGCCTACTTTTTAGCGGTTCTTCGTTGGTGCAAACTTGTAGAAAATATATTTTTGGTGCCTACTTCTTGACGTTATATATCCTCGGTGCCTACTTCTTTGTGCGCTTACTTACATTTCCTGGCTAGTGCTTGTGAGTACTAATTTAAAGTGCTATCCATTCCGGCGTCGGATTTATTGGCATTGCCTTGTGGTAATTTGTGATGTTGCTGCGGTCCTGGAATAGCTGCGTTTGTTTGGGTGATGAACGCTCGGAGTAGTGCGCGTTCTTGCCACGGTTTGTGTCCGGCGTTTACCTACACCTGTCGACCCTTCTCTGTTTTTTGTAAATTTTATGTATTTGTATTGTCAGCAAATGTTGTAAATTTATTTATATATATATTCTTTCTCTCTCTCTCTCTCTCTCTCTCTCGTTCTCTCTCGGGTCTCTCCTTCTTTCTTCGTCTGCTTTGAAAGTTCCACTTCTGTTATGGGTACTACGCTACACGCACTGTTTTTTTAATATTTTTAGAAACTAACTTTATTAAAAATTTTAAATAAAAAAGTGGAAAAATTGAAGCATTAAAGTTCATAAACTGTTTTAAATAACTATATCACATGGACTTGTTGACAAATTTTGGCAGTCATTTGTCAGTTAACAATTAAAGCGAATAAGATTAATATGAAAATAGAGTTCATCCCAAAAAAAAAAAAACAAGAAATTTTCATCAAAGTTTCACACTTTTTATTAGAGTGTTTAGTAAAATTTTGGGTACACAGTTAAATATACATATACCCGTTAAATATATAAATATATACCCGCTTACACCCTTTCTGTGTATTTGTTCGAGCTCGTCCTTCTATTTTCGACGTACGTTTTGATGTTGATCCACAAATGGGGGAACTCACAATTTTAAGCCAACTCTGAACGGTAGATATTTTTTATGCGAAACTTTTCCAAGGCAGAAATACACTCGGAGGTATGTCATT
Source organism: Anastrepha fraterculus (assembly GCA_037575425.1). Lineage (NCBI taxonomy): Eukaryota > Metazoa > Arthropoda > Insecta > Diptera > Tephritidae > Anastrepha > Anastrepha fraterculus. Next base: position 11,487 of record JAYXIM010004107.1, on the reverse strand, counting down.
GTCTATAGAGTGGCGACCGCTTTTAGAAAAAATTGTTTCAATCATTTGGTGTTTCATCCGAATGATAGTCACAAACCCATTGAATAGTGAGCGCATTTTGCAAGTTCCGGACTTAAATCTGAGTAGATTTTTTGGCATTTTTTTTTGCTGACAGTGTTGGGTGCTTTTGACATATAAATAATTGTCGAGCATTCATTTGCGCCAATTGTGTTCAGACTTTCGGGTACTTCTAGCTCAGTGCATCTACGGTCATTCGATTTGAGTCTTATTTACGAAGTTTCTGGCCATGTATTCTGCACTGATGGGAGCGCAATAGTTGGCTGGTGTTTACTGTTGTCGTTTGCCGACAAGATAAGCCTTCTTCAGTTACGTCTTCAGCGACGTCTAATGAGGCTAACTGACCTTTTTGAGCATAAACGGCCATAAGAAGGAACATTGCATGTCGATCGACTGTTGTTTTTGTTTTATGGAAAAATTCCGATCAAACGCGGAAGTAGAAATAATAGAGGTAAGCTGTCTTATGTGAGTAATAAATTCAGGTGGCCTGGCTGTTCATTCCTGCTGTATTTGATGAAATAGAAAAAAGGAAGTTTTACTGACTTTAAAAGTTGCTATTGCATCCTCATTCCGTGCTTACAATAGTAAGAACTAACATGCGCTTTCAATAATATCATCAACAAGCTGTCTACCTTAAATCTCTTGAATAAAACTTATGCTTAAATAAGATTTAGATTTATTTGAGATTTGCGCCTCGACTCCATGATCCTTTGTGCCCGCTACTCATCACAGTACCTCATCCAGACCCAGTTCCTTTATTAAACTTAAGATAGAGCTGGGTTGGACCGAGCGTATGCGCATTTCTTCTAACCGCAAATGGCCGAGATATCTCAAGCTTCTTGGTGCTTTCGAGTCTCCAGGGAATGGTTGCAAAAATTACAAGAATTAGGGGACCATATCCCGATCATGAGCAGTTGACTCCTGCAATGACTAGTGGGAATTCTCAGTTTATCCTTGGTGAGAGTTATGAGTTTTTTAAATCTCTATTTCTTGTACCCCCAGTAAGGATTTCGCATGGCGTCGACCCATAGTTTAAATCTAAAATCTAAACTTAATTTTGTGAATGTGTACAACTGATACGAGTATGTGGTGAATATCTTATTTCAATACAGCTGGTGTAAGATGGAAAAGTAGTGAATAACTTAATAAGAAAATAAAGAAACAGCTCGTTAATCATCGAGTGCCTTAAAAAAATTATGAAAGTTGCCTACTAAAAACAAGGGAAAGTGATTTTGTATCACCCCAGCCTACGATTACCCTTTTCAATGTATTTTAGGTAAACTAATAGACATTAAGTTTTTTATTATTTATTTGTTCATTGTAAAGGGTGGCTAAGTTTCAAGGGCCGGTGTAGATTTTGAAAACAGTACAATTTTTTTAGGAAATTATTATCATTCCTCTTTATTATTGTAATATTAGTGTTGCTCAACTACGTATGGAACAAAATATCGGCCAAATGGTCGCCGCGCCCTAGGCGGCACACTTCCATCCGATGGTCCAAATTTTCGATGACGCTGAGGCATAATTCAGGTTCTATGCCGTTAATGTGCCGAATTATCTCATCCTTTAGCTCTTGAATTGTTGCTGGCTTATCGACGTACACCTTTTTTTTCAAATAACCCCAAAGAAAGAAGTCCAACGGTGTCGAGTCAAATTATCTTGGCGGCCAATTGACATCGCCGCGACGTGAGATTATTCGGCCATCAAATTTTTCGCGCAAAAGAGCCATTGTTTCGTTAGCTGTGTGACAAGTGGCACCGTCCTGTTGACCCCACATATCGTCCACATTCCTATCTTCCAATTCGGGCCATAAAAAGTTCGTTACCGTCTCACGATAGCGAACACTATTCACAGTAACTGCCTGACCGGCCGCATTTTAGAAAAAATACGGCCCATAAACCGCACCAAACAGTCACTCTGTTTGGTCACATTATATGCGCCCTTTTTGACCGCATCCTTTGATCCGCCCCTGCACATGATTGGTCATATTATGAGCGCCCTATTGACAGCATCATTTGATCCGCCCCTGCATTGCATTCCCGCAACCTTGAACATCAGGTGATTAAAGAGGACCAACCTTGAACATTAGGTGATTAAAGGGGACCAAATTAGAATTAGAACCTTTAGAATTAAGTATGTGTGTATGTATATAAGCAAGCCTATATGCAAAATAAAACAGTACACTTTTGGAGTTCATTGAATTCAAACCGTTTTTCTCAGCATTGCCGCCGGACAATCAAACGAGTTTGTCTGTACATTTTCTGGCGCCCAACGTGGGGCATACATATAGTGTGTCTTAATTTTTAGTGGCAATCGCTGATAACGGAATAAATATCGGTTCAGCAATTACATTTTTTCGCAACCGTGGATTATTGTCAACTTTTGCTGTTTGGCATAAAACTTAAGTTTTACTGCAGTGATTCACCAACCACCAAATAATTTTCGGCTCAGCATTTTCATCATTTTTCGCAAATCACACATCTATACCTTTTCGCAAAATTTGTTTGGTGAATTATGTCGCTGGAAGAAGTCAAGCAGCAGCGCTTACTAACCCGGAAAAACATGTCCCGCATAAGGACAATAGTGGAGTCAAGCGAAAGTAAAACTGGGAAAATACTTTCGCCCATTGAACTCAAGTGTCGACTCGGAATTTTAGATTCCTATTTTAAGCAAGGATTGGGCTATCAAACCCAAATCGAGAAGCTCGATCCAGAAGACAATGGTCGGGGTGACCTGGAAGACCTCTACGTCACCATCCGTTCAAACATCCAAATGCAGCTCGGTGAAGATGAACACAACTCAACGTTCCGTGAATCAACAGCAGCAATTCCTGTTTCGCATTCAAAAATACCAGCATTAAAGCTACCCGTATTCTGTGGAAGGTACTCGGAATATAAAAATTTCATCGCATCATTCATGCATGTCATCGGAAATGAGTCATCGCTGTCTAATATTGAGAAGTTCAACCATCTCCTCAATTGTTTACAAGGGCAGGCCTTGGAGACTGTGAAGGCGTTCCAAATCACCAGCGAGAACTACTCAAAGGCATTAGACAGATTAAAGTGCCGTTACGACAATAGCACGCTCATCTTCATGGAAACCATCAAGTCGTTATTCGAGTTGCCTTCTGCTGCAAAAGGTGGTGCTTCTCAGTTACAAAGTTTGGTCGACAACGTGTCTGCACTTTATAGTTCCCTGTTGTCAATCGGCTCTGATAAAAACATTTCGCATTTACTACTCATTCACCTTGTAATGGACAAGGTTGATGAAGAAACGCAAAAAAAGTGGAAGGAGTCGCTAGACTTCACATCGCTACCATCTTGGGAACAGTGCGCAAAGGTTCTTGAACGACGCTGTCAGTTTTTAGAGTCAGCATCGGGCTCCCTCTCGTTTGGTGATTCTGGAAAATCCAGCTACAAACAGGAAAACAGGAATAAGCCGCCACGTAAGGGCTATTCGTTTTCATGTACAAATCGCTCTTGCGCATTATGTTCTAATTCAGAGCACTTGATTGGCAGTTGCTCTCGCTTCAAGCAAATGGAGATTGCTGACCGCTTCAAGGAGGTTAAGAGATTAGGTCTGTGCCTAAATTGTTTGTCTAATAAACACCAACTAGCACATTGCTCGTCCGCATTCAGATGTAAACATTGTGCTCGTTCTCATCACAGCCTACTTCATCGTGCTCCTAATTCAAACAAAATGCAGTCAGCATCGTTTTCTACATCATCACTTGAGCAACCAACGCAACCTGTAAGTACTGCAGCTGCGCACACACATCAAGAAAAATCGCCACAAGACCAAGTCATACTAGCAACTGCAGTAGTACTCATCCGAGATGCGTCTGGCTGTTTTCAGTTGGGTAGAGCGCTACTCGACTCCTGCTCCCAAGTAAATTTTATTACCGAGGAGTTTTCCCGAAAATTGCGCCTCCCACGCTGAAATCCAGAGCATTGGGGACTCGGTAACAAACATTAAACACAAGACATCAGCCACTGTCAAATCTCGAATGTGTGACTATGAGACACCATTATCGTTCCATGTTACCTCGCAAATCGCTTATCAGCCAGAGGCTGAATTTAATATCACATCTTGGAACTTGCCGGCTAACATTGAACTCGCCGACGAAAATTTCTTCAAGCCAACACGTGTAGACCTACTCATCGGCACAGAAATCTTTTTCGACATTCTGTCTATTGGGCAAATAAAGTTAGCACCTGGGTTACCGTCACTACAGAAGACTTTATTAGGTTGGGTCGTCTCTGGCCGATATCAACGACCTACAGAAAATTCATCATCAATTTGCCTACTTTCGGTTGAGGAATCAGTGGATGCCAATTTGCAACGCCTTTGGAAGCTGGATGAACCATCAAAGGCAGACATGTGGACCACTGAGCAAAGGAATTGTGAACAAAGTTACATGCAAACCGTGCAGAGAAACATCGAGGGGAGAGTTGTTGTCAAGCTACCGTTTAAAGAGGCCCCTCATTGTCTTGGCCAGTCGTACGCAACTGCACTTCGAAGATTTATTGCTCAGGAGCGGCGTATAACACGCTGTCCTGACCTTCACCAACGATACATCGCATTTATGGAAGAGTATTCCCGCCTTGGGCATATGAGCATCGTTGAAAATGTAGATTTCGATAATCCACATTACTATGTGCCTCATCATTATGTCCTGAAGCCAACTAGCACAACAACTAAGCTCAGGGTAGTATTCGACGCCTCCTGCAAGAGTACAACCCAAAGATCGCTCAACGATATTCTTGCTGTGGGGCCTACTCTGCAGAACGATCTATACATCTTGCTACTACGGTTTCGATTATATCGTTACACACTTACTGCTGATATCGTAAAGATGTATAGACAAATTTTGGTGGATAAAAACGATCGCAAATTCCAATACATCTTATGGAGAAGTACGCCCCACGATGAAATACGCACTTACCAGTTAAACACGGTAACATATGGTACGGCGTCCGCTCCTTATCTCGCTGTACAGAGCCTCAACTACATTGCTGATGCATACGAATCGGATTATGCGCTCGGTGCCAGCACAATTAAAACATCATTCTACGTTGATGATCTTTTATGCGGTGCCGATACCCTGGCAGAGCTATCGCGAATCAAATACGAAGTCACGGAGATACTGAGGCGTGGTTGTTTCCCCTTGGCGAAGTGGCATTCAAACCACCATAAATTTCGAGAAGATGACACCATGAAAGATTTAAATATCGACGAAAGTTTTACAACGAGCACCTTAGGTATAAAATGGGACCAAATACGAGATATTTTCTTATTCTCTTTTCAGTCGAAACAACCTGTGAATGGACGTGGAACCAAGAGATCAATCTTATCTATTGCATCAGCGCTTTTCGATCCTTTGGGACTTCTCGCTCCGGTTATTATTACTGCAAAGATCATATTACAAGAAATATGGCTTTTGAAGCTGAATTGGGACGAGTCGGTGCCGCAGAACCTACAAACGGCATGGGAACGATTTCTCAAGGACATAGCTCATCTGAGTACGCTCTCAGTTCCAAGGTATTCTGGATCAACAAATCACAACTCTTTACAAATTCATGGGTTTTGTGACTCGTCCATTCGAGCCTATGGCTGTGCTATTTATCTTCGCTCGAAATCAACAGAAGGCAAACCTACTGTCAACAGAAGGCAAACCTACTGTACCCTTTGGTTGCCAGGTTAGGTTAGGTTATAATGGTTGCCCAGAGAGTAGGGCCCACTTGGGCGAAATAGTTTGGTTCGTCCTTTGTGATACCATTTGAGGACAGAGAAGGGGGAGGAAGGGAAGGGATGGGGGGGAGTGGTGAGTGATTGTGGACTACGAACGGTGACTAGTCCGCGGTTGTGTTAACCTCATTATGCTGCTGATGTAGTTCATCAGATTTTTGTTATTAACACCTGCTATATCAACAGGCGCAGAAAAGAAATGAGAACCAAGATACTTGAATCTTAGTCCCGCGAAGGCAGGGCAGCTAAGGAGCATATGCTGAGATGATTCCACCTCATCCTCCATGCAGCTGTCGCAAAAAGGACTCGAAGTGATTCCGAGTCTCACGGCATGTGTACCTCGCGGACAGTGCCCCGTGATGATGCCCACGAAATTTGAGAGATGACATTTTGTCATTCCCAGGATATCCCTCGAACGCCTCCTATCTAAACGTGGCCAGAAGGACTTCGCGACCCTACACGTTCGTGTACTTGCCCAGCGTTCGCTGAGTTGGTGCATAGCCCAGCCTTCCAGGAGTAGAGCGCAGGTTGTCAAGGGGATCCCGATCCTCTCCTTTCGCGGACACATTGCCTCACAGGTCCCCTGTCTGGCCAGCTCGTCGGCTTTGCAGTTTCCTGCAATGTCGCTGTGACCAGGTACCCAAATTATCTTTATGTCGAAGAATTCTGATGCAATCGAGAGTGAGACCAGGCATTCCCTGACCAGCTTCGAATGCACCATAATAGAGCCTAGGGCCTTGATGGCCGCTTGGCTATCGGAGTAAATATTTACCCTCTTAACAGTTGTTACGCAAGTAAGTAGCCAGTCAGCTGCTTCTTTAATTGCGGCCACCTCTGCTTGGAACACACTGCAGTGATCCGGTAGCCTGAATTTGAGTTTGATGGGGAGCTCTTTGCAGAATACTCCTCCTCCAACCCTACCGTCCAACTTCGAGCCATCCGTGAACAGGTTAACGAGGCCCTGTCCCCAGGTGTTGCCCCCGGTCCACTCCTCCCTTGGTGGAATATGGGTGGAGAAACTTCCACTTGGACTTAGCGAAGGCACACACTGGTCCGTCGACGAGGGGATGAACTCAAAGTTTCTGAGGATGCTTGAGTGCCCATATGTGAGGTTGAGCTTATAGCCCAAGCCCCTCAGTCTGATTGCGGTACGAGCAGCGGCAGTTCTGCCTGCGATGTCTATAGGTACCACGTTTAACATTACGTTAAGCGCCAGAGTAGGAGTAGTTCGAAGCGCCCCACTGATTCCAATGAGTGCAGACCTCTGGACTCTCTCTAGCTTTTTGACTGATGTCGTTCTCTCTAGTGAGTTCCACCAGACAGTGACTCCATATAACAGAATTGGCTTTATTATGGTATTATAGAGCCATAATACAACTCTGGGCGAGAGGCCCCACCTTTTGCCAATTGCGCCTTTGCACCCATACAAGGCGATTGTTGCCTTCCTTACTCTCTCCTCAATGTTGGGCTTCCACGTCAGCTTACTGTCAAGGATTAGACTTAGGTACTTCACCTTGTCAGAAAGCACCAGCGGAGCGCCCCCATCGAGGGGAGCTGAGCTCTGGGTATTTTGTATTTCCTCGTGAAAAGGACGAGCTCCGTCTTACGAGGATTCACTGATAAGCCGCAATCTGCTGCCCATCGAACAACTACGTTCAGATATCCCTGCATTAAATCATACAGGGTATCTATAAACTTTCCTCTAACAATTAATGCCACATCATCCGCGTAGGCAATCACCCTACAGCCCCTCCTCACCAGCTCCTCCAGCAAGTCATTGATAACAATGATCCAGAGGAATGGTGAGAGAACCCCGCCTGTGGCGTGCCTCTGCTCACCTGCCGGCGGAGAGAGACGCCGCCCCACTCTGCCACGACCGTTCTGTCGCTGAGCATTCTGTAGATAAATCTGGAAAGGTCGGCTCCGACCCCCAGCCTACCCAGAGCTTTCGTGATTGCCTCCGGGAGGACGTTATTAAAAGCCCCCTCGATGTCGAGGAAGGCGCCAACTGCGAGTTCTTTCTGATATAGAGATTCCTCAATATCTTTAACAATTGTGTGCAGAGTAGATTCCACTGATCTGCCCTTACAGTAAGCATGTTTGGTGTGCGACAAACGCCCCCGAGGAATTCCGCTTCTTATGTGTAGGTCAATCAACCTCTCAAGGGTTTTCAGCAAGAAAGATGAGAGACTGATTGGCCTAAAGTCCTTAGGGGAGACATGTGAGCTCTTGCCAGCCTTGGGTATGAACACAACCCTCACAGCCCTCCAAGATCCCGGTATATAGCCCCTGGCTATGCAGCTCGCATAGATAGGGCTCAGCCAGCGGCATGATACCCCTACAGATTTCTGTAGTTGGGCAGGTATGATGCCATCAGGACCAGGTGACTTGAAGGGCCCGAAGGATCCAATGGCCCAAGCCAAGCGGTGCTCATCCAGCAGCCAGCCCCGGTTCTGAAGACACATTGGTGTACTTCCTAAGCTGGTGCTGCTGGATACCGGATTCGTCGGAAAATGAGCGTCGAGAAGCATTTTTAGTGATTCCTCGCCGCTCATCGCCCATCGTCCCGATTCATCCCTCAGGTATCCCAAGGGAGGCGAGTTCCTCGTGAGTATTCGTCTGAATCTTGAAGACTCATGACAGCCCTCCACGCTTCCACAGAAGTTCCTCCAAGAGTCCCTCTTGGCCCTCCTAATTTCGGACTTGTAGATTCCGAGTCCTACTTTATACAGTTCCCATCCTGAGGGAGACTTAATTCTTTTAGCCCTATTAAAGAGGCGCCTGCACGAGGCCCTAAGCTCAGAGAGCTCTGCTGTCCACCAAGGTGGTTTCTCCTTCTTAGGGAGCGTTCTAAGTGGACATGAGCTTTCAAGAGCCTTATTACAAGCTGAGGTGAAGATCTCCACCAGATCATCGATCGCTCCCTCCGAGAGATCTAAGTTTTCCCTGGGTGCTTCGGGGAGAAGGTTTAGCAGATTCCTGCCGTAAGTATCCCAGTCCGTTCTCCTCAGATTCCTGTAGGAGGGTCTTTTTGGACGATTATCAGTGAGAGAGAATTGAATATACCTGTGATCCGAGAAGGAGTGGGTGTTAAGCACCCTCCAGTCGGAAATTCGGTTTAACAGTGAGGAGGAGGCCAGAGTAAGATCCAGCACCTCCTCCTGGTTGCGGTAATGAAAGTGGGGTCCTTACCCCTGTTGCAAATAAACAAGTCTTCGTTTAAAATAAAATCAAAAAGTGACTCACCTCTTGCATTTATGTTGGAACTTCCCCAACAGGTATGGTGGGAGTTTGCATCCGTCCCTACAATAACGCCGGTTTTCCTGCGTCTCGCTTCTGCCACGGCTTCCCTCAGCATCATCGGAGGTGGCTCCACCTCGTCCTCATGCAGCATATAGGCCGACATCAGCCATAGCTTCCCCGCAAGGCCCTCTAGGCTCACAGTCACAATGTCTTCATTGCTAAAATTAGGCAAAATAAATGCATTAAGTTCCTTCCTGATGAGCATACAAGATCTTGGTTTACCTAACCCGCTATGCGCCACCAGTTTATATCTTTTCGTCCTGAGTCCAGAAATGCCGCTGCTGCTCAGCCACGGTTCCTGGATCAGAACTATGTCAACTCCACCTTGTTCAAGATGGAGCAGTAGATTGGCGGACGCCGCCTTAGAATGCTGAAGATTTATCTGAAGAATAATCATCTTCGATAATCCTCTCCAGCATCCCAAGGTCGGTGTCCTCACTTTCCGAGGCCAGAAGCCTTCCTCCTCCTCCGCCCTGTCGAAGAATGACCCTATGCTAATAACGGACCCTGGTCGTGAGGGAGCGTCACCAGCACTGTCAACCTCCGACGTGACGGAGTCTATCTCCATGTCCACAGGAGCTTCCTCAACTGTGGGCCCTTCTTCCTCCCGCACCTCCCGGAAGAGCAGAGGCATCCGCTCTGGCATCGCTTTGGTAGACCTTAAGGACTACCTTTTCGAAACCATAGCTTATAACCCCTTTTGTTTCAGCGAGAGGGCCGAGAGATTCTGCATTCAGCAGAATCAGCGCTTGCCGATATGATCTCTCGGTCTTCTCCACCATAACCACCTTCCAGTTGTGCGTGGGGAGTTTCGGGTTGCAGTAGCGGAGGATTTCCTCCATTCCCTCGGTGGTGGAGGGTTCCGGAAGGAAGCCAGACACGTGCTCGCGGACGCATAGGTAGATCCTTTTTATCCACCGCCTTCAGCTTAGCTCCCTTCCATACCTCTCCCACCAAGGCCACTGCCGCCCTGTACATATTAGCCGACCGTTCGTCAGCGCAAAGAATTCTTTTGAACATGCCGTAGTGCCATCCGGCATTCTCACAGCAGGGGGGGTCCAGGGTTTTCCCTTACTACCCTCATAAAGACAGCGGAGATGGCGGACGCTACTCTCTTCCACTCCTCCCTTGAGATGGCGCCGTCCTCTCTAGCGCTGTCCATGACTCCAAGAGTGATACGGCCTGCCTGTTTAGCGACTTCGCTAAATGATTTGGCTATGCCGCCGTCAGTCCTGGGTCTCTTTTCGAGGGAGACATCCTCCTCCTGGGATCGTTGTCTTTTTACCCCCGAATCCCCTTGTGGCGCACTCACACCCTTTCCTCTGTCCTCTTTCGCCCTCCGTAGAACCTTCCTGGCCCACTCAAGCGTCTGGGAATGTTTCTCAGATAACTGAGAAGCATTTTGGTCGCCGTAGCGCTCCAGGATTTTGGTCGCGAGACGGAGGTCGGAGAAGGACCGCTTACTTGGCCCTCTCTGCCGTGTAGGCTTAACAGGGGGTCCCCGAAGAGGCAACCCCGAAGCCCCCGGAAAACTGATGGAGGACCCCTTGCTGATACTGGCCACCCCGTCCAGTAGTGCTAGATTAGGAGACGCAGTCGGTTCCGCCTGCAGCCTCCTACCTACCGTAAGCGGGTTCCCGCTTGTGACCCCCACATTCTTGCTGGAAGTCGGTTCCGACTTCCCCTCAGGGTCCCCCTCTTGTTCTGCTCTGCTAGTCGCTTCCGACATTTTGCTGCCACTGGGAACTTCAGCCCTCAGGGTAAGACCCCGGGAGAATTTACGGGGAGGCGATTTCGCCCCTCCTGTCCTACGAGAGATAGTTTTGGGGCTCGGTTCCGAGTTCCCGCTGCCATCCAAGGTTTTTGTCGTTTGTTTTGTTGTTTGTTTTGTTGTGTTTGTTGCGTTGGTGTTCATGTTTATGTTAATTGGGTCCCCACTCGAAGCCGCTATCCAAAGCCCGTAGAAGTGTAGTCGTCCCTTAGAGGTCCCATGGTTGTCTATGCCGCAGCAGGGAGGCCATGCGAGGGTTGACGCATGCCCTCATGAGGCATGCGTTCAGAGTCAGACCGGACGCAAAGACGGGAGTCCTCTCAACCGCACCTACACCGCCAACCAAATGACGACGGGTTTAGAACGTACTCCGAGGCCTGCCAGGGTTTTAACGGGACGGGGGCGGTTACGGCATTAGCCCACCAGCCATTTCTGTTAAGTTTCACCCTAACATACTCAGGTGGCAGAATGCCGCAACCACCAGCACAGGTTCAAGAAAATTCCAAATCGTATAGAAACTAGAGAAGGTCCAAAGACGAAAGCAGGGGTCGTCACCGTTCGGTTGTCGGAAAAGGCCGTTCAGGCCGCAGATCATTTAGCGCTATCCA
>JAYXIM010004103.1:0-61831 GCA_037575425.1 Anastrepha fraterculus | reverse complement strand
ACTGCAAACAATAACCTTAAAAGGGGAATCATTACTTCTATCTGATTCAGCTAAATATCTAGGAGTCATTCTAGATAGGAAGTTGAGTTGGAAATTGAACACTGAAAACAGATGTAAAAAGCTTTCAAAGCTCTCTATACTTGTAAGAAAGCCATAGGCAAAATCTGGAGTTTTTCACCTCGGATCATTTATTGGATATATACCTCGATCATCAAACCGATACTCTTCTACGGTGTGGTTGTATGGTGGACAGCACTCGAAAAACGGTGTAGAGTAGCCACAATTGATCGAGTTCAAAGAACAGCCTGCCTCCTGATAACAGGATGCTTAAGTACAACACCTACTAAGGCTCTAAACACGTTGTTTCACTTGTTCCCTATCGATCTGGCTGGCAAAGCGATTGCAGCGAAAGCAGCGACACGCATGAATGCTATATCGAAATGGAATAAGCATCTCCCGGCCATTCGGCCATACCGAACAGGAACACTGTTATCTCTTCCGACATAGACTATCATGTAAGTCTTCCATCACCACCCTTGCTATTCTCCTGTTCACTCCAACTAGGGAAGAATGGAAGACAAATCTTACCGAAATCGATGGCCCTCTGACTGACTATATACAGATGGTTCAAAACAAGACGGCAAAAGTGGATTTGGAATCTTTTCCATCCCCCTACATCAATCTATCATTTAGATTACCTCGACTACTGTAGCGTATTCCAAGCGGAAGTATGCGCTATCTGGTATGCTGCGAAAACTCTTTAGAAAATAGAATATCACTAGAGGATATCCGCTTTTTCACCGACAGTCAAGCGGCTGTTCGAGCACTCAGCTCCTCTTATACCCACTCAGATGTGGTTCGATCCTGTCTCTTATCTCTTAACGAGATAAGTGTTCAGAATTCTGTCCAAGTTATCTGGATACCGGGTCACAGTGGATTCGAAGGTAACTGCAAAGCTGATGAGCTTGCAAGAGCTGGAGCTTTGCGCAATCATATGTTAGTAACTTACCCACAATCCACATTCCGCTCTCAACATGTGAAATTGCTCATTGATCGAGAATTTCACAGCATTGCTGATCGGAGGTGGCGAGTGGAAACTACTTGCGTTACGACCAGACAAATCTGGCCATCCTACAATCTGAAACAGACAAAAACCCTTATAAGCCTTCCGAAACACGAACTAAGGCATATAACATCTCTTATCACCGGCCACTGCCTTTGGGCACTCACGCACGTCGGCTCGGGGTTCCTCAACACGACCTGTGCAGATACTCGCGAGGACGAAGATGAGGAAGTATCGAGCGGACATTTGCTGTGCAGTTGTCCGGGTCTAGCCAGAAGTCGAATCTCGCTCTTCTGGGCTCCCCAGCAATTGACAATGTGTTCCTATTGGAAATAGGGCCAAAAGGGGAATACAAAAAATGAAGAAGTGGAGTAAATACTTAAGGGGACAAATACCTGTAAACGGCCATATTTTCTCTGATTTTCATTAAAATTATTTAAAATGAAGAAGGCAATATATTTTTTTCAAAATTGGCATACAGTTTATTTATACATTAAAATAATATATAAAAAATTGTTATTTTAATCATTTAAAATGGCGGATGTACAGTCAATTCTTCCAGGAAGGTCGCAGCGGGGCTTCTCAATCGGCGGGCATTGTAGCATCGGCGTCAGTGACCTGAATACAAAAAACCAAAAATAAGCAAAAAGGCAATAAAAAATAAAAAACTTATTTACTTGCACTTTAAAACAAAAAAATGGTCAAAAAGAATTTCAGTTCGGATTTAATTTACGAGAAGGTTGATAACTCACGACACATAAATAGCACATCCTAAAAAATTCCAAATAAAATCAAAAATAGTAAACAAATCAGATAGTTAAGTAATAATATTGTTTTACCAGATTAGTATTTTGTACTATATCCACCGTTTTTGATTACTTCTTCAAGCCGTCGCTCCATGCTTTCTACAAGCTTGTGGCATCTTTCCTTTGGAATCGAGTACCAAGCCTCCTCAACTGCGGCCCACAAATCATCAAAATTTTTAATATTTTTGTTAGCGATTTTGACCTTAACGTCATTCTACAAATTTTCTATTGGATTGAGATCAAGGCTCTGTGCCGGCCAATCCAGTACATTAATTTTTTCTCTACCGCGCCATTACCTCACTGTCTTTGCACTGTCTTGCATAAATGTACAATTTAATGGCTTAACTCAAACACAAATGGCTCCATTTTATTCTGGAGTATATCCAGATACAGAAATCTATTCACTTTACGAACCATGCGAACAATCGACCTAACACCATGCCAGCCAAAAGCTCCCCAAACCATGATGCTTCCGTCGCCGTTTTTAATCGTCTTTTTTGTGAACCTAGGATTTAGCGCTTGATTTTTTGGACGACGTACAATAGTTTTCCCATCTTGTCCCATCCTATTTATTTTGGTTTCGTCGGTCCAAAGTACGTTTTCCCAAAACTGAATGGGCTTTTACAAAGGCAAGTCGGTGTTTGATATTTCTTTTTGGGAGGAGTGGTTTTTCTCCTGCTTATGCGGCCAAACAGCTGGACTTCGTTAAGTCGCCTTACTACAAGCTTTCTGGACACCTGTAGACCAGATTCTTAGTTTATTTCAAGCATTATTTGCCGTGACGACTTAAAAGGATCTACTTTGCTCTTGCGTATTATAGCTCTATCCACATTAACATCAGCTTTTCGCGGCTTGGTTTTCTTTCCGTTTTTTTGCTTAGATAGGAAGAATCTTTCTTAACTCAATTAAGAGCATTATAAACCATTTCCCGAGAGCACATCATATTCCTATATAGCTTTTCTCCGGCGTGCAATGTTTTCCACGTCCCATTTTTAGTAATTACTTTAAAATTTTATTTAAGAAACAAAAAATTATACTAAAAATCTCTGAAATAATATCAAAGTTTTACTCTCCGCTGCACAAGTTAAAATGTGCTATTTTTGTGTCCACTTCAAAACAGTAATAAGCATAAATAAAATAGAATGCAAAAAATGCCATCGAAAAAAACGGTAAATTCCTCGCTTAAATGTAAGCTTAATAACGTTAATAAGTGTAAACAAACAAATTTATTTGATCAAAGCAGAGTTCGTACTAAAAACTTAACTTAACATATAAGGTTCACATTTGGGCTATTTATCTGTCCATGGTTGTAAATTAAAAAAAAAAAACAATCAAAAAAGAATTTCCCGTGTCTCCCTTCCAGAGGTCTATGTGTGTACATCGGCACTTAGTAGTCGTAGCAGTCGCCCAGGAGCTAAAGATCGACCATAAAACAGTTTTAAACCGCAACGTTTTATACGCAAAAAAAAATGGATTTCTTTTCCAACAAATTTATGGAAATGTACAGCATTGAAGAGCTCTTCACTAAACACTGAAATATAAAATATTGAGTTTGACCAAAAGTATGTCTCTAAGATAAGTAGGTTGTGGAACAAAAAATCCACTCAGTCACACTTTATTGATCAGTCATTCGAGCCGTTTGGCTATTTAAATACTTATATATAGGAGTATTTATCTACATAGTAGCAGAAACATGCAGCCTCATTGATAAAAGTAGCGTGTCATTGTAAATATAATAAAAAGTCTAATGTTGCCAGAGAGCCACTTAAAAATCAGCTAACACGGCAGCAAAGAGACGGTCAAATACTCAGTTGTCTGCTCTCTTTCAATGATCTTGCTGTTGTGATAAGAGCGTGCGACGACGGGTATAAAACTGCGCAGTGGCTACTCTTCAGTAAGAGTCTAGTGCGGACGGTCAGTATGTGCGGAACAGATCACTCTTACTATTCGAAAAGGGTTCTAAATATTGGCAACACGCGCATTGGTAGTTAATTGTACGTTTTATTTTTGGTATTAAAGTGTCAATTATATAAAAATACTTGTTTGGATGAATTTTAGTGTATGTAGTAGTGTAGTTGCTTTTTCGCTGAATGACATGACGAAAGAAGAAGAAAGATAAAAAAGAAGAAAGCTTCTACGACATCTTTCTTTTTCAATACATGTGCACGTTTGTGTGTATGTGTCAACAAAATTTAAATTTCAAATAAAACTAAATAAATAAGTTCGTGTATTGCAACGTTTACATACATATTGATAGAAGAGACGCGCGCACCTTTGCAAGTGTAAATAAAAAATTACGCCATAATAAAATACAATTAAGAAACGGCATAATAAATTTTATGAACTGAGTAGCATTTTTTGACACTGCCTGAAGTGGTATTTACAGTGGATAATAAAGTATATTGCGCTTAGAAATTTCTATCATATAAATGAGTATTTCGCAACTGCGAAAAATTAAAAAAAAAAAATTATAAAAAAAAAAATGTATAAACAAACAAAATTTATAAAAAAATGTAAGCAAAAATTTATTTAAATAAAATTATGCAAGTCTTGAAATAACTCGTTTTATTCATTATTTGTATAAATGAGTATTTCACAACTGCGGGAAAATTTAGGAAAAAAATTTTATAAACAAAAAAAATTATTAAAAAAAATGTATAACAAAAAATTTATTTAAATAAAATTTATGCAAGTTTTGAATTAATTCGTTTTATTCATTATTCACAACTGCGGGAAAATTAACAAAAAAAAACTTTATAAAAAAAAATTGTATAAACAAAAAAAAGTTATACAAAAATTTGTCATACATTGTTACATACAAAATTACTTAAAAAATTTGTATGCAAACAAATTACTAAAAAAAATGTATGCAAAAAAACTTATTAAAAAATTTAAACAACGAAATTTATTAAAAAAAATGTATGCAAGCCTTGAATTAGTTTTATAAAAGCCCAAAAACTAAAGTTACATACCATTAGACCTCTAAAAATGTGTAAACCAAATGATATTTAGCATTAAAATAATTTATAAATCTTAATACAAATTTTCTTTTATTCGTTTGTGTATTGCAGTTAATATTTAAGTGTTGTGAGTTTAATAAACATCCAGTGTCCAGTAATCACTGCCAATTTGACGCTCCGAAGAATTCGAAGAATACGCCGCCGCCATGCAGTCGTTTAAGGCGGACGAGTTGCCGCCCAATCCGCGCGAACGCGCCAATCCACTTTCAGTTCTCATGTTCTGGTAAGTTTCCTACTCTAGCAGAATAGTTAGCTATATTTTAGATTAATATTCCCAAATTGTGCAAGACAGTGCATTTTTTTAATATTTTAAATATGTGTATGTGTGTGCCACTTCTGTTAAAAAAGTGCTTGAGAAAATACCAAAGTCATTTTTCCAAGGCATCTCATTTTGTACGCGACTATACAGTTTGTCTAATGGAAGCGTATACTTTTCGCAATACGCGTTGTGCAATTTGTTATAATAGTTTTGTGAGGAATTTAATGAGTTCCCATTTCAAGCAGAGTACCTAAGTAAATACCCTAAAGGTATTAAGATGTCACGTGCATCTGTAGCAAAATAATTGAAAAAATCGAAGACGTTCATAAATAAATGGGTGCAATGATATACCGCAAGAAAAGAAGAAAGGTATAAAGATCCAGTGTCGAAGGGAAACAAACGCTGCGGCTCTGAAAGTATTCGATGCGATACCAGTTGATAATAGCAGAGGAAGAGAAAGGCCTCCTGGAAAGATCAGTTGGAGAAGGACTTGGCTTCGCTTGGTGTTTCCAACTGGTACAGGTTAGCACGAGAAAGAAACTCAGCCAAAATCGCGTAAGCGATTATCGCACCAATCAAAAAGAAGAATGGTATATATGTAATGTATATATAATTGGCGCGCACACCCGTTCTGGGTGCTTGGCCGAGGTCCTCCTCCTATTTGTGGCGTGCGTCTTGATGTTGTTGGAGGGACTTACAGTTTCATGACGACTCCGAACGGCAGATATTTTTTATGAGGAGCTTTTTCATGGCAGAAATACACTCGGTGGTTTGCCATTGCCTGTCGAGGGGCGACCGCTATTAGAAACAACTTTTTCTTTATTTTGATCTTTCACCGAGACTTCTCTCTGAATACCGAATGGTAATCACGCACCAACCCATTCGGCTACCGAAATTAAAAACGTTGACGACTTACTCGGACGAGCCCCCAAAAAAGTACCGCTTCGTTGATTTGATTGATTGATTGATTTTTATCGTTGCGCTAAACTGAAGCAGTTTAAAAAAAAAGTAGTTTTAATGTATCCAAAGGCAAGAATCGAGGACGTTCACGTGCAGAAGACCTCAAATTCCGGAGCACATTGGGAAAACATAAATTCAAGGATGAATGTTACTTTTGAGCAAATAGTTGCATACGTCGGTTCTGGTGCACTGCTGATAATCGCCTGCTTCTACGAACTGTTAAGCATACAGTTAGGTTCATGTTTGGGGCTCTTTCTCCGTTTGCTTCTCCTTCTTGTGTTTACCGCCAATTTGAATGCAGTTTTAATGAATGAAAGTTACAAAAGAAACATTATTACCATTACCTGCGAAGATATTTGGAGGAGCTAGCCAAGCTTGGATTTTAAAAGAAGACAACGATCCCAACTATTCGATTGAAGCTGAAGTTATGTAGAGTGGAAACATCAAAATTGTATTGAAATGCTGGATTGGCTTTTACAGTCACCTGAAGCCAACCCTATTGAAAATATTCGGGTAATAATGAAGCAAAAGCTCAAAGGAAAGCAAATATGGAGGTTCATACAGTTATGAAAGAAAATTCGACTTATTTGGAGCCGATTATCTACACAACTTGTGCGTAAATTAACATAAAAAATGAGTTCAAGATGTGAAACCATTATAGTTAATGTTGGTGACTATAGATTTTGTAGAATATTATGGCCAAAAACAAAGCTCACTTGAAGAGGATAAATATACAGTGCAATACATTGCGACCAATTGCTGTAAAATTTTGCTTATCGTAAAAATATTGATAATTATATTTCATTTTAATAAGCAAATAAGTGAAAAAGTATCAGTCAATTTTCGTTTTCTTTACAAATTTCGAATGATTTTTGATCGGAAGTTATGCCGCTTAATTATGTGACCTTCTTACTTGAACCAGTGAGAGTTTGTTGTAGGAAGACATTAAAATATGAGCCTTTCAAAGAGGCATTGTGCAAAAACATTAGAAAAACTAATTTCCGTAAAAAACCACGTATTCAGTGAAGTGCCGAATGAACGGAGGGCTAACTTTTTTCCATAGTAAAAATAAATCCATTATTTCTTCAACAGATGACTAGTCTTCTGTATCTCGCGCTCTAAAAGCGCGATGGGGTTGCACTGGATGACATTAGAAAAAAGTTCCTCTTGACCAAAAAGTTCCCAGAATATATTCAGAATATTCAAACTACAAATTTATACCTCAAAAGATATATTATCAACTTCAAAGTACTCCCCAACAACTGCAACGCACTTATGCCGGCATTTGATCCAGCTTCACGAAATATTTCTGGAACTCTATTTTCGGTATAGCCATCAGAGCCGTCTTTGATTTTTCCATTACTTTGTCTCAAACGGAAAAAAATAGCAGAGCCATTTCGGGTGAATTCGATGGCTGTTAGGTGGTATTCGTTTCGGTCTTGGTGAAAAATTCACGGATAATGATGGCACTGTGCGACGGAGCGCCGGTGGGTTATGACGATGGAAAATGCACGAGTTGTTTTCCTACAAATCCTTCCTTTTTTTGCGAATTACTTCATGTAAACGTCTCTTTACGCCGGCTGGTGCTTGACTACCATTCTGGAGTGTGTAGGTTCGAATCTCCGTGCAGGAAACAGCAAAATGACAAATCAAGTGTTCTCCCCTCGGTAGGCATGGCAAATCTTCGAGCGTATTTCTGCCATGAAAAAGTTCTATCATAAAAAATCATTTGTCCTTCAGAGTCGACTTAAAGCTGTGGGTCCTGCGATATGAAGCAACGCCACAAATAGTCCTCCTTGACATTATATATTGATAATTGATTGATTGATTAAATGAAACCTTATATGGGGTGGATACATTTTTATATGAAATGTTTTATCGACCGCCCTTAACAATGTACATGTATATAAATATGTATGTATTAGCAGATTATGAAAAGTGGAAGTCGTCTACTGCTCCGAAGAAAAATTAGTTGCCAGTCATTGCTTTATGAAATACCTATACATCTTAACACGCAGTAATACTCAGAGTTTTCTGCACGATAATTGAGATTAAGCCACCTTATCGTATCTCTTTCCTAATCAGATAAGACAAGCAATTTTATTTGTTTGCTTGTTGTTTCTATGCCACCACTCGAATTTATCGTTAAACATACGATGGGATTTATTTCAATCTTCAAAAGCTTTGACACCAAGCCACAAAAATGGCAATATGTCATAAAAGCAATAATTATATGGTAGTGTAATTTTTTCAGGTAAGAGCGAATCAATATTGATGGCGATTAGAGAAAACTTTTTCTATCAGTTTGCTGTTTCATGTACGGAGATTCGAACCTACGCACTCCCGCATGGTGGTCATGTACCATCCATTCACCAACGGCCGCCGCTTTGAATTACTTCTTATAATAATTTAAAAAATTAATATTCAATAGAGTATACCGACATTTTGCTCTGTTTGATTTTGGTGCAGAACATTTTTGGTGCCCAATTTAGTAAACTCTCTATAAAATATTTATTTGTTTAAGAAGTAACTGGCTTTTTATTTGATGCGATGTCAAATAATGATCAGCTGGTATAAAATAGCAGAAGAAAGAATGAATTCATAAATGCCTTCACATACGAGATATTATTAAAAAAATAAGGTGAATTTTCAAATGTTGCGGGCTACGTACATTCGATTTTCGATTATTATTTTTTTTTTGTATGTTGGCCCACTCATGTCAAAGATATGTTCAAGGTTTTAATTTGTTTTTGAGAGGCATAAATAAGAGCAGTGTTTTGCGTGTTCGGCGCTTTGCTGTTATCGAAAAAAATGGATCAAAGGAGTTGCACCAAATTTTGTGTAAAAAATGCAACTAAGTACTCAAAAATACTTGAAATGTTGACAGTGGCATACGGTGAGAGTACTTTGACTCAAAAAAATGTTTACGAGCGGTACAAGCTTTTCACTGAAGGTCGAGAAGATGTGAATGACGACGCTCGCTCTGGACGCCTCAGCACATCAACAGCCGATGAAAATGTCTCAACAAGTGAAGAAAATTGTTATGGAGAATCATTGAATCACAATGGGAGAAGTTGATGAGGCTCATGCCATGCAATCTTTTCGGAAATTTTGGGCATGAAACGTGTGGCAGTGAAGTTCGTTCCGATATTGCTGCATTTTGTCCAAAAACAACGTCGCATGAGCATCGCTCAGGAATTGTTGAATGATGCCAACGATGATCCAGATTTTCTTAAAAGTGTCAAAACTGGTGACGAATCATGGGTATATGATTATGATATCGAAACCAAAGCCGAAGCGTCCCAATGGAGAGCCGAGATCAAAAAAAGCACGCCAAGTTCAATCAAATGTCAAGGGTTTGCTCACTGTTTTCTTTGATTACCATTGCGTGGTTCATCAGAAGTTCTTACCAAAAGGTCGCACGGTAAATAAAGAGTTATGCGCCGTTTGCGTGAAGCAATACGAAAAAAACGCCCGGAATTGTGCAAAAAAAATTCATGGGTTTTGCATCATGATAATGCACCTGCCCACTCGTCTTTGCTAGTGAGAGATTCTTTGGCCAAAAACAACACCGTCATCATTCCTCAGCCACCGTGTTC
This sequence comes from Anastrepha fraterculus, assembly GCA_037575425.1. NCBI lineage: Eukaryota > Metazoa > Arthropoda > Insecta > Diptera > Tephritidae > Anastrepha > Anastrepha fraterculus. The sequence goes on along the minus strand of JAYXIM010004103.1, from coordinate 52,124 downwards.
ACCAGATTAGAAACGCCCCACCCTCCCCTGTGCCTTCTTGAAAGGACGGCGTTTGGCAAAGATTGAGCTCAGGGACATATCAAAAAAGTGCATATCAGAACTGCTTCAAAGATTAGAAAAAACGCTGGCACAAGTGTATTATATCTGAGGGGGCTACTTTGAAGGAGATAAAATAGAAATTGATGAATAAATAAATATTTTTTGCCAAAATTGAAAATTCACCTTATTTTTTTAACACACCTCGTACATGGATATCGTCTACGCATAATAGGCAAAACGCTAATAATAATAGGACTAATCACTAATGTGACTTAGCATAAAAATACCGGCAATAACCAGTACTAATAGTAAAATAAGAATCTTTAACAACTTTATATAATGACCAGCTATTTTTTCCTTTAAAAATCTGTTATCTTCCATCTACGAGGTGTGTTCAAAAAGTATAGCGAATTTTGTGTTTTTTTCAAAAATTATTTATTTATTCTTTAATATCTATTTTGTCCCCTTCAAAGTAATCCCCATGAGATATTATGCACTTGTGCCAATGTTTTTTCCAATCTTCGAAGCACTTCAAAAATAATTTTTTTCAACTCCTCCTTCGATGTCGTCTTTATCTCGTCATTCGTAGCGTAGGACGCTCTTCTTTTCATGGACCTTTTCAGTTTCAGGAACAAGAAAAAGTCACAGAGGGCCAGATCTGGGGAATACGAGTACGGTGGCTGTGGCATCATTAGTGCGTGGCTTTTTTCCAAAACGTCGCGCACAAGCCATGATGTGTGAGCAGGGGCGTTATCGTGATGCAAGAGCCAATTTTTGTTCTTCCACAAATCCGGGCGTTTCTGACGGATTGCTTCACGCAAATTGCGCATAACTTGCAGGTAATATTTACCTTTTGACCCTGTGGCAAGAACTCATGATGCACAACGCCCCTGCAATCGAAGAAAACGGTAAGCAAAACTTTTACATTCGACCGAACTTGGCGCGCTTTTTTCGGTCTTGCTTCGTGCGGTAGCTTCCAATAAGACGATTGAGCTTTGGTTTCCACGTCATAATCATAAACCCACGATTCGTCACCAGCTATGACCCTCTGGAGCAAATTTGGGTCGTCGCGGACAGAGTCCAACATCTCATTAGCAATGCTCATGCGATGCTGCTTTTGGTCGAAATCATTGAAATGGCACGAGCCAATCGATATGTCTAGGTCATCAGCAACCATTTTCTTCACTTCATCAATTTTTTCGTCTGTTGTTGAAGTGCTCGGGCGTCCGGCACACTTTTCGTTCACATCTTCTCCGCCTTCTGAGAACATTTTGTACCACCGATAAACGTTGCTTTGGTCCAAAGTAGCTTCTCCGTATGACACAGTCAACATTCGGAATGCATCCGCGCACTTAATTTCGTTCACACAAAATTTGATACAGGTTCTGTGATAAATCTTTTTGAATAGTTAAAATTCGAAGACGAGCCGAAACACGTGCAAGAAAAGCAGCTGTAATTGTTGACAGAACATTCAAAATGGCCGAACTCGCCGGGATGAGTGAGAGATATGAGTACCAACATATCGCCACAAAAAAATCGAAATTGAAATATACGTAACCTTCGAAAATTCCAAAGTCGCGATACTTTTTGAAGACACCTCGTATACAAGTACAAGTACTTATTTACGCACTCATTAAAAAAACCCTCTTCATTTCGAGTTACCAGATAATAAAATCCACACGTATTTACAAATACTTATGCATAGGTATTCTATATCTCACTTCTAGACATGTGAAATTATCTTAAAGCCGTAAGTTGATAATACCCAAAACTTCTGGCACCTGATTTACACAAGAGTTTCACGTTAGTTGCTACACCAACTAGGTGATAAACATTAGTTACGAATGTAGTTGTTATTATTGGGCCATAATGCACTGCGACCTCTGATGTGGTCTATTCTGTCGATCACAAGCCTCCAATTTGCGACTTCTAATTATTCCATAGCATTAATGGATATTCACAGAGGATGTGCTCTGTTGTTTCACCATCCAGTTCGCAAAAACGGCAGATGTTTTTAACTATGAATTCTAGTTTCCTAAAATGATAACGACGGCTACAATGTCTCACTTAGTATCGAGTGGGAGTTCGTAAGCCCTCTTTTTCCGAGTTTAGGAGCATTCCATATTTGATATTCTTCTGGAGAGGTAGTTAAGCTGCCTCTGTTCTGGACTCTCCATCCAGTGTCGTGCGAATTCTCTGTCTTCCCAGACTTCCTCTATGTGAGCTTCAGCAAGCCCATGGTGAAAAAATTTTTAGAGGTGTGCTCTTTTAAATACCGTTATTCGGCTATGAACGAATTTGACAGCATGAGTTAATGGCCTGATGTCGCTTGGGATGTGTTTACAAGAAAATTTAGATTGTGTTGGTAATATACGAAAAAAATCAACCAATGACACTTCGTTGCCGTTTGAACAATGACTGTTTGGACAAGTGCGTGAATACATGTGAAATGATTGTGCAATTGTATTAGGGATATACGGAAAAAATCAACAGGATCGTGAGTGAGATTTGCTTCTTGCCATCTGAACAATGACTGATAGGACGAGTGTGTGAATACGATTGTGTGAAATGATCGTGCAGAATTCGGTTGCTGAATCTCCCCCGCGACGTGGCAGCCGAAGTTCACCTCACAATTTTGTTTTTCACCATAGTTAAAGAACAAACTTTGTAAATCTGGGTAAGCCCACAAAAGTCTTCTAGTCTATGGAATTGTGAAATAGCGTTGCCAAGCCGGTACTATTTACTTTCCAGGTTTTGAGAAGTGAAGCATCCCTCAACGAGCTTGCATGTTATTTTTTGAGACTGCAGTGCACATAAAGCTACCTGACTAAATACAGAATTCAGATGCTCTTTGAAGCTTTACCTTTTCGAAGGCAGATTTCTACGCCATGGATTTCTGCTTTAAAGTCTATTATTTTACCCCTTCTGGCTAAGCCAAGCTGCAATCAAGGCACTGTCGTCGCCGCATTGCAGCTCTCTTTTCGTAAACTCCTGTAAGGAGGAACTTAAACGCCTCGAAGGGGCAGGAAACATCTCCCTCATCTGGGTTCCTGGGCACAGGAATATAGAGGGAAATGAAATTGCCGATGAGCTTGCCAGGAAGGGGGCGGCAGAACCGAGTCCGGCTGCCCTCTTCTCAGACATCGGTATCCCCTTGGCCGTCGTTAAAGGGAAACTACACAACTTCTTTCTAAGAAAAGCGCAAGACAGATGGAGGTCTGTCTCATCGTGTGCCATTTCAAAAGCACTATGGCCTCAATACGATATAAACAGAACGCTTAAGGTGATGGGAACCCCCGCCATTCAATTTCCAAACTCATCGCGGTGATCACTGGCCACTGGGTGATCGGCACTCACGCGGAGAAGCTTGGAATTCCGTACAACCCCTATTGCAGAAGCTGTGGGGATCCTACAGAGAAAGAGACTGTGGAACACTTTCTCTGCAGATGTCCGGCTTTGGCGGCTAGGCGCTTGAGATTCCTCAGCGTCCCCTTTGGGGATGACTTGATGAAATTCTCCAGCCTAGATCCCTTTTCTCTCCTACGCTACATCAACAGCACTGGATGGCTGTAGACGGTCTTATCTCCTCCCTTAATCCTTTCACAGGTAGTGGTCCACTCTATGGTATCAAAACGGCACGTAAGTGCTACTTGTAGCGTACCTGGGGTACTCTTGCCATCTTGCCTACCTACCTACCTACCCCTTCTGGCACCGATCTTTTCGGTTTGGCCCAAAGACACCCCCATTAGACCCACCATCCGCAAGCTTCCCATTTAAGTATCAGATCTCAAAGTCTAATTCGATGTATATATTACCTGACTTCCAGAGTGCCCAAACTACCTTAAAAAGAATCTTAAAATATCTTTCCCATAGGAGTTATTGCATCTTACATTAAAAAAACTCTTTTTAAATGTTTCAAAACGCTTTAATGATGATTGTTTATGCGGTACCCAAGTTTACGAATGGAACAAGCGATTTCAATCGGGTAAAGTGGTAATGTTTAATCATGATGAAAATCTAGGAGGCGAGTGGATTGCCCCTTGAAAACATCGAAAAGGTGCGTGATTTCATTAAAAATGATAAGAGAACGTCTGTGAAAATCATCGATTCGGTCAAGAAACAGCCTTCGTAAACTCAACTCAAACTAAAAAATCGATCGAATCGATAAAGAGTTATGACGGAATTCCTGACAAAATGACAAATTAATTTCGTTGTGCTCTCAACGCACTCACTGGTTTGCGACTTTTATCTATTGCCGAAAGAGCAATTCACGCTGAAAAGAAATAGTCACGAATCGATGTGATCGCCACTCCAAATAGCTTGCATGGAAATATCAAGATGACGCGTTTGATAACTTGGCGAAACGTGCAAAATATCGTGTATCGAAACAGAAGATGAATGCTTTGATTAATAAAAAATAGTTGTCACAAATTGTAAAATAATTGTTCTTATTTGTTAAAAGCTTGGTATTTTTGGATTGAATAAAGGCTGTTGGACTTAAGTTTTTTAGCTTCGTCTGTGCTGCTATTTATTGTAATATTTTTTTTTAAATAAATAAATGCGTAGCAAACTCTTTACTTGGTACGCCCAGTAAAGTTTTGATTCAAGGGTGCGGGTGGGCAACAAGTTCGGCGGCACACAACTCACGGCCGGAGCCCAGCCGGAAATCCAGAACAAATGAAAATATTGAACTCGCCATTGCAAGTTTGCACGATCTCCGCGCCTTCCCGTGCGCAAGACAGCGGCTGCGCTGCGATTTTCAAAAACTGTTGTGCATGAAATATTGTGAAAGCATCTATAGCTTTCACTCTTTCAAAATTTATATCGCTAAAGCGCTTAAGCCTAACGATTACAATTTGCGTAAAAATTTCTGGGAGACAATGTTGGAGCGATTTTGTACGGAAAACTCCATATTTTGGAGTGATGCATTCCATTTTCATTTAAATAAAGGTGTAAATAAGAAAAAATTGCCGTTATTGGTCACCTAATAAGTATACCAATAATAAAGGGTTTTCCAATAACAAGTGGTATTTTGAATAGGCCGCTATTTCGGTAGATGTCACTTTTGAAGCTGCCATTTTTTGATATGTGACAAGTAGAAATTACGCCATTAATAAAAATGGAACGATACACGTTTAAACAACGCAATGAAATGATTAAAATTCACTATAAAAATTGTGAAAATTTGATACAGGCGATTCGTAAAACTCGAACATTTTTGGGTCATCGTGAAGCACCTTGTCGGACCGCAATACAGAAATTGATGAAAAAATCGAGCTGTTGGGACAAGTTAGTGATGTGAAGAATAAAACCCGTGCACGTCGCTTAAGAACAGCCGAAAATATTGCTGTTGTAACCGAAAGTGTTGAAGAAAACCCAGGTTCTCCATTCCTTGTCGTTCTTTGGAATTAGGCATTCCACAAACGTCATTACACCGTATTTTCCATAAAGATTTGGGTCTTAAGGCTTATAAAGTCCATTTAACACACGAACTCAATCCGACCGATCATCAACAGCGTCATGTCTTTGCTGATTGGGTCGTTTGAAATGCCGGAGTTTCATCGAAAAATCATCTTGAGTGATGAGTCCCATTTCCACCTCGGTGGCTTTGTCAACAAGCAAAATTGTCGGATCTGGAACTCAGAAAATCCAAGAGTTATTGTTGAAAAGCCCCTCTATCCTCTACGTGTAACTATTTGGTGCGGTTTATGGTCCGGCGGAGTCATTGGACCTTACTTTTTCGAAAATGAAGCTGGAGCAACTATCGAGAGATGATTAACGATTTTTTATGGCCGGAATTAGATGGTATTGATCTGGACAACGTTTATTTTCAACAAGACGGTGCTATGTGCCCCACAGGCAACGAAACCATTGATCTTTTACGGTGTCTCTTATCTTCGTATGCAGAACGATTATTTTCGCCAATAATGGAAAAACAGTCTTCCTTCATTACACACACAGTAAGATGGCGCCACGCTCCACACGGTCAGAGAGACCATGGCGATACTGCGAGATTTCTACTCCAACCAACTGTTAAGCCATTTCGGTGGCATATCCTGGCTGCCCATGTCGCCCGATATTACCCCTGTGGACTTTTTTCTAGTGTACCTCAAAAGTATGACACAAATCCAGCGACTAAAATACAATTTTTTTTAGAAAATGATTATCATTTCTCTTTATTATGATAATATTGGTATGGCTCAATTACGTATGGAACAAAATATCGGTCAAATGGCCGTCGCGGCCTCGGCGGCACACCTCCATCCGATGGTCCACATCTTCGATGACGCTGAGGCATAATTGAGGTTCTATGCCGTTAATGTGCCGAATTATCTCATCCTTTAGCTCTTAAATTGTTGCTGGCTTATCGACGTACACGTTTTCTTTCAAATAACCCCAAAGAAAGAAGTCCGACGGTGTCGTTGACGTTTAGGTGTGGTTCACATTCAACAAAGGTCCTTGAAATTTAACCACCCTTTACAATACCCTAACTTAATTAGCACACTGGCTACTAGGTCCTTCAGTGCTAGGAGAAGTGATTTTTTATTTTCATGTTTTTGCTTATTTTCATTTCCATTTTAATTTTAATTTTTATAATTTTTTTTCATATGTTTAGTAAAAGTTGTTTTGATTAAATATAAGTTCGATGTGAATAAAAACTGAAAATAAAATGTTTCCTTCAAAAAATGCATTTAAATTTCTATTTGACTGTTATAAATTCATATTTAGTATTTTGGCGCAAAATTTTGTTTTGAATAACCTTTTTACTTAAAAAAGTGCTCCATTGCTTGCCTGTTTTTATAGTGCAGCTGTTTAGTTCACAAATGTCAAATGTGATTGGCCTATGGCTCAATTTGCAAAAATTATAAATCTTCCATTTTTATTATTATTAATTTTTATTATTATATGTTCTTAATTAAAATAAATGCTATTTTAAAAGTATTTTTAGCAGCTCTATATCTCACTAACCCATTATTTTTCAGTGAGTATGCATGGGGAAAAAAATATTTGTTAGTTCTATAACTACGAAATTAATTATTCAAATTTTTTAATTATTAATGATATATTTATTTCCGTTTCAGCTTTACTATGCCAGTATTTTTCAAGGGTCGCAAGAAAACATTGGCCGAACAGGACCTCTATAGAGCTTTAACTACTCACAGATCAGGTAAGCGGAAAATGGAAATATCAGTCGCTCTCTTTTCCAACTCAAAGTGTTATAGTTTTAGTACTGACTCGATTTTATAACATTTATTTATTTTATTGCTGACTCTATTTATTTTATGACCTGGCCCAGTGGCATTTCACCTACATTTCTTACGTAAATTTGACCCTGAATCTGAACATGGAGTCAGATACAAAAACGTGGAATACTCTTCGAGATATAACTTTACTTCCGGTATTTGTTTTTCATATCAATGTGTTAGCTTCTAGGAAGGAAATGAATTCTTGTCAAAGATTGAAAATAATTTTCATACAAAACAAAAGAATGAAGCTTTATAGGGTAAACATACGTATCGGATTTTAAGTTGAAATAAAACAACGACAACTCAAATTGATTGGGCAATATTTATTAGTTTTGTGTAGAACGATTCAAGACATTTTTTTGTGTTTTGTGCCATAATTCGGCTATCCGTAAACAACAATTTTGAAGGACTCGCTGGAGGACTTCGGTGGGCATATCGTGAATAACTTTAGTAATGATGGCTTCCAATGCCTCAATCGAAGGTGGTTTATCCACAAAGCATTTAAACTTTACATGCCCCTACAAATAAAAGTCCAAAGGTGTGATAGCACATGACCATGGTGGCCAATCCAGTGGTCCGAGACGAGAGATAGATTGATCACCGAAACGACGACGCAGTAAATCCATTGTTTCGTAGGCTGTATGGAAAATAGTGCCGTCCACCGTCTTGTTGGAACCAAATGTTGTGGAGATCGCGGGCTCAATTTCCAGCTTCCAAAAGTCGTTTATCACAGCGCGATAGAGTTCGCCATTCACTGTTATATTGACCTCCTCTTTGAAAAAGAGCTGTTTTCTATGGATGTAATGGCTGTTCTTGAATGGCTTCGTGCTCCTCTTCAGCCCAAATACGTCAATTTTGCTTATTGACGTAGCCATTAAAATGGGCCTCATTGGTAGGATGGGTTATATACACCATAAGCACGCGATGAACACTTTTCATAGATCGGCGATTTAAGTAATACAATTTGTACACATTGTTGAGGCGTCTTTCCATGATGAAATGTCAATGAATACTAAACAAAGATTATGTATTTAGTTTGACTCTAGTCACGTGTGATCTGTCAAAAAGCCACTATTGGAAAAAGTACCTGCAATCTGATCATCCCTAATTACATACCTTTAATTTCACAAAAACTATGAAAACTGAAATCGACTAACTATAAATAAATTCGGAGCGAATGGCTATTTAGTGAACTCACACCTATTTAGAACTGAAAAAAGTAATGACTTGCAATAACTCGAAAACTGTTCAGGTCTCTTAATATCTAACTTCCTATTCGGAGTCAGGGGTAAATTTCACACAAGAGTGTGAAATGTACAGCATTTTTTTTAAATTTGTAAATTAGTGTTATTTGAATTGACCAAGCAGGTAATTCAAAAGGTAGTTTTAGACTAAAATCGATGATTTTCTGATTAAAAATCGATTTGTCCCCAAAAAAATGCAAGTGATATTTTGTTTTTGCATTTAAGGTGGCTGTCAAAAATTCCATAGCAAATACACATTTTTTTCTGATGTTTTTATTTTTTTTTTTTTTGTTTACTACTAAATTTTTCACTGCGTACTCAATTCCTATTGTGTGATAGTTAAGAATACAAAAATTAATGAAAAATCATTAATGGCTTGGCCCTCGAAATAAATGCTCCCACTCGCACGTATTCTGCCATTAAAACATTTAAAATGCTAATAGTTTTCATGAAAAATAATCAAAATCGTTTGCGTACAACTAAAAGTAAATTTGTACGAACCCTGCAAACTGGTGGGTACAGGAATACTGGGCCATATAATAATAAAGTCATAAAAAATTGTTATAAAGCCATAAAAATAAACGTTGCTGAGCATTCCTCTTCACTAGGGGTGTCAAAATTATTCCAACTACAAACACATTTTCATACATATATATGCACATTTATAGCGTTTTGTTTTGTATATATTTATTGCATTTTTATATCTGGAGCATTAAGCAATGCATTTGATTTCGAACAGACTGCGTGTTTTTTTTTTGTTTTTTGCCTACCCCGTGAGAAAAACTGGCGCACCAAATTTGAGGATTAATAACTTGAAATGAGACCAAGAAAGCACTTCTGTTGAATTACAAAAAATATCATCCAATTAACTTTTATTCATGGAACAGGGTATTTGTTTACATTCATGTTTTCCAGCTGCACAGTGAATTTAATTGAAGTATACAAGTTCATAAATAGTTTGATTATGAAGTCCAATATAAATAATCTAAGGAAAGACGCATGAAAGGAGAATCGACTCACACCATATTTTTGTCAATTTTAAAGCTGCTTTCGACAGCACGAAAAGAAGTTGCCTACACGCGGCGATGTCTGAATTTGGTAACTCCGCGAAACTAGTACGACTATACAAAATGAGGATGTTCAATACCACGTCGTCACTGAAGGATTTCCGAGCCGTTTGACATCAAGAGATTTCGACAGGGTACCCTGTCGTGTGACTTGTTATGAGCAGTGTGGCTGTACACGGCATAAGAAATGGTATAGGTATCTGGGCCAAAAATTCCACGTACTAGCTGTCAATAACCATACCCACACCATTCACAATTTCAGCGCCAGGTTGCATTTTGCCTTTAACAAGAAAACTGAAAACGTCCATTGTTAACACCCTGTAACTCACAATTGAATGGAGCAAAAGAATTTTTTAATGTGAAATGTCAACTTGACAACGAGCATAAATTTTAAATGTTTGATCCATACTTTACGAGATATCGATCATAACAGGCATCTACCGAGAAAATAATGTATTTCTTTTTTTGCCAAAAAATTAAAAATATTTAATTATATGAAAAAACCCCCAAGAGCCGTCCCAAAAACAAAAATGTTTAAATCAACCCGATTCTCTAGCCTCTTGAAACTTGCACTTTGATAGGCCGAAATTCAATGGGCTACAAAACTGCATACCCAAAGTTTTTCTAAAAATAAGTGCTTGGTCTTTTCGCTTGAGCGCATTGGCAGGGCTGCTATGCCAAATTGGAATTTGTATGCTCACAATAAATAAATTTACCATAAAAAAATATTTTATATATATTTCTAAGTTCGTACGACATTTTGTAGACTTTTTGAGACGATTTTCTATGAAACTGAATCAATTTTTATGCAACCATTTTACATAAAATACCTTTTGAAATCAGGTGATCTCAGTTGTGGGAATTTTTTTGTCAACCAGTTAAGAGTGTTTTTACTTATGGGCCTGTGCACTGGTTATATTCGCCCCTGTATATACAGAGTGGCGCAAAATTAATCCCCATATTAGGTTTAAAAGAAAATCTCCTAAAATATTTAATCCGAATAGTAAATAATAATAGTATGTAAATACATATGCACATAAAAGGTGGCGCAAAATTAATCACCCTATCGGAAAATTTATAATTTTTGCAAAATAGGAGATATTAACATTTTCTCCGATAGTCAAGCCGCGATTAAGGCTCTGACGACGCCATGGTACAGAACGAAATTAGTAAACTCCTGTAAAGAGGAGATCAAATCACTTGGGTGTGCAGGTAACATTTCTCTGATCTGGGTTCCAGGATATAGGAACATAGAGGGAAATGAAATTGCTGATGAGCTTGCCAGGAAGGGGACTGGACTGGCCTCAGAGACCTCCTACCCGGTCATCGGCATCCCCTTGACAGTTGTTAAAGGGGAACTGCACAAATTATTTCTCAGGAAACCGCAGAAAAGATGGAGCTCCATTTCTTCATGTGCTATTTCGAAAACCCTTTGTCCCCAATACGATATACGAAGTACTCAGAAAGTTCTTTGGATTCCTTTCCAAACTCGTAGGTGTGTTTGCCGGTCACTGGACGATCGGCATCCATTCAATTTCCAAACTCGTAGGTGTGTTTGCCGGTCACTGGACGATCGGCACACACGCGGAAAAGCTAGGGTTACCATTTAGCCCCCATTGCAGAAGCTATGGGGACCTTTCAGAGAAGGAGACTGTTGAGCATTTTCTCTGTAAATGTCCGGGTTTGGCAGCTAGAAGACTAAGGTTACTGGGAGCTCCTTTCTTCGACAGCCTGGGGCAGTGCGCTAACCTAAATCCAATCAATCTTCTCCATTATATCAACAGCTCTGGTTCGCTGTAGATATCTGCCTGTTGGAGGTGTCATAATGGTATCAAAACGGCGCTTTAGTGCTACTTGAGGAGTGCCAGATGCACTTCAACCATTTCATCTACCTACCTACCAAATAGCGTTGTACGACGACAATCACATTTGACATTTGTGAACTAAACAAGGAGCAGCAGACCAGGAGCCGATAAAGCTCCAAATAAAGATTTGCATCACTCAAAATAATTTTTGTTTTTAGTAAAAAAGTTATTCAAAAACAAAATTGGAGAATTAATTATGCGCCATCTGGGCCTATACATATACTCGTATAATGATGCTTTTCATTGACAGATAGAACTTAACAGGTACATTTTCTCGCATGGTACTTATTTTATTTAAGTCTGCCGTATAACACTCGAAGCGCTTATGCACTGTAAGATAAATATACTTATTCAAATATGTATTTTACATGCTATGCAACATTCGACATGCTTTGAATAAATGACGCGTAATAAATAATTATTTACATATATTCTTATGTATGTATGAATTCAAGCTCCTGGGAAATTATGCCTTTAACTTAAATAATTTACCACTCCAACAGAAAAGAAATAAATCAAAATGTGATATTGTGGATAAGCACTTGAAATTTGGCCTTTATCAAAAAAACGAGACACAACACAAAAATAAAAACAAAAACAAAAAATAAGCTAACACAATACGAAGAATGCAACTGATACTCTGATGACGAATGGTTGCACGTGTGTATATTTAATTATTTATCATTGCTTTCGTTTGCTGGCATTTCCATTTAAGTGTTTCGAATTAAGAATGTCATGTTAATGCCATCATTAATTGCTTTCCATAATATCCATAATAAGGGACTATCAACGCTATAATATCACATGCAAGTGAACTATTTGCCATATTTATATGTATGTATGTGTGTATATAGATAAAATAGCTGGGCCTTATGTTAGATGGCTGCCCCAGAAGTAGATAAAATTAGACCTAAACGAGTTGTTCATTGTGGAAGAAATTCGATGAAATTTTTATCGGCAACTCCAACGTTACGAATATGAAGAAAAAAGTTGAGATATTTATTTTTAATAATTTAATTGTCTCTTAAAGTGTGACAACTTTACTTGAAGAACTTAGGCCAAAAATTATTATTGAACATTATGAGTTAGCAATTATTTGACAGATTTTGCGGAAGCAGTGATCCACCCAGGACTGTTATGCTAAGAAAGAAGAGGATTTGACAGATTTTGTTTTGATAACTTCCGGTTCCTCGCTCTCTGAAAGGCTGAACACATCTTCTTTATCAGTAATCCAGTATTTTAAATAAATTGTAATCTATTCTCATCTAATCATTTACTTTATTAAATCGCTAATTATTTTCAAAACATTGTTGCTGCTACTTGTTCAAGATTGTTGAATTTTGATTTCGCTCAAGACGATTCCAGGAATAAAAAATAAATAAATAACACTGTGTGACAAAAAAAAATTAAATAAACTTTTATGGAGACCTAGCACAACTTGTGGCTATAGAAAAACTAAACAAAATGGTATAGGTGAAATTTCCAATACACCCCCAAAATCTCATTTTATGGCCATAAAACCGTTTTTCAGTAGGTTGATGTGAAGAATCACTCCTAACTTCGCCAATTTCCATCCGATTTCAAATTTGTTTTTTTAGTTCGAAAGCACAAAAACAAGCCTTTTTGACAGTGTGTTGACAATTTTTTTGAAATGACAACTGACGAGACTGTAGGCGGAAGTATTTGGATTTTTTTTATTTTTTCTCTATTTTTTCAACTTTGACATAATTTTTACGATATTATCCGATATTGAGGATTTTTTTTAGTACACTACTATATTTGACTGATTTAAAATTAATAGAGTTGTGTGAGTTTTAAGATTTCATTTTTTGTTTTTACTAATTTGGTATGTAGGTATAACTTTACGCTAAATGGGAATAAGGGCGTGTTTTGATCCGTTATTATAGATACATAATATTTATTGGAGTATATATGTATACATAAGAGTATACATACACTGTACTGCATATAACAGAACTGGTTAGAACTTACGAAAATATCTGACATATTATAGCACTTTTTTTCAATTTCACATCGAGTGTGTTAAAAGTCTCATCACCCTACACATATAATTAGCATTTTGTATCAGGTATAACCAGTGAGAGAGCATTAGGATAGGAGACTGTATCACCTATTCACCAAAAATCCCATCGGACAGTGGCGGACCAATACCCTCATAAGATTTCCGACCAACTGATACATTTAAATAGAAGAATACTCTCAACATAGAAAGCAAAAAAAAAAAAATTGTCAAAAATCAAGGCAGACCTTTTATCGAAGAAAAACATACATTGTTTTACTTCATGTACTTCATATTCAAAAATCCTTCGAGGAAAATACCTGAAGAACGAAGCCAAATAATAGTAAAATATTAAAAATAAAATATTTTGTTGCAAATTTTTTTTTGCTTTATTACTGTTGCACAGCTCCTTTGCAATGCATTATGTATTAAACCTCTACAATGTTCAACAGAAATGGAGTCCCATGCTGTCTTGTCCTTTTCAAATAACTGATCAAAATTTCTGATATTCTGCGTACTGAGTGCATTTTTTACGTCGTTTCAAAGATGTTCTATTAGTCGCTTTCTTTCTTCTGCAAAGTTTTCTGCTGCTTAGGCCGATTTGAACAGCGCTATACACCGAAAACGCCCAGAATATGCCGATCGGCGTCACAAAGTAATTTTTCTTGATGACAATGCACCGCCACATCGAATAAGAGCGACCCGGGAATTGGTGGAGACGTACGATTGGGAACCGCTGGTGCATGCGGCTTACTCACCAGACTTGGCGCCTTCCGATTATCATTTGTTTGCATCGATGGGTCACGCACTTTCCAAGTAGCGCTTCAATTCTCACGACAAAGCCAAAAAATGGCTCGATGATTAGTTTGCGGCCAAAGACGGCCAATTCTTTTGGCACGGCATCTACAAATTGCCTGAGAGATGGGAAAAATGTGTCGCTATCGATGGCTATTATTTTGAAGATTAAATTTGTAACCATTTTTTGTTGATAAAAGTTTAAAATTGAAAAAAAGAGATCTACCTGGTATACTCAGAAAAATTGTTGAAAGTATTAAAAAGCATAATTTTTGATGTGACATGAACAAAGCACTATTTAGTAACAATTTGCAGCTGATTAAATTGTTGGCGCGAAAAATCACAAATGGTAAAAATTGCTTCAGTTGAGCTATCTCGTATTAATTTAAAAATCACATGATTTCTATGCATTTATGCATATATACGATTGTCAAATTAGTTAATAACCAAGAAGTACGAGTACAAGCATAAACACCAAAGTTGCTTTCAAAAGCTTCCGATTTGTATTTCGAAAACTACAGCGACGGTGACTGGAGGCTGTCGTTCAGAAGTACATACCTCTATATCATTGACCGATTCCTATTTTATATATGACTTCAAATAAACTTAATAAATTTTGCCAAAAATATATTTACTTACATTCTCCATTTTAATCAGAATTTTTATTTAAACTTAAAACTTTGACTCAATTCGCAAATTTTGATTCGTGTTTATTTTTACTTTGCGATCAGCTGTTTTTCACACTTGCAAATTCTTACAAGTAAAAATTTATCCAGTAAAAACTTGCAACTTCCCCTCGAAATGAAATGTCATTTTGCTTCTTTCCCCTAGTTAGCAAGTTTTTTGAATACACGAACACCAAAACTTGGTATTTAGCAATTGTTACGAATTATTTGCTTCACGAACAGACCTATTATTGAATGGTTTCAACTAAAGTAAAGTGCTATAGAAATACTCCAGATATCTTATTTTTAACTTACTTACCAGTTACAAAATAAAACAGAAAACAATGCAAAAATTTTGGGCGAAGACCGAATCGTTCTTAGGTACATACATATGTATGTATATTTCTCACAAAAATATCACAGTGAAATTCGCAGTCTCCACCAGGCTTTTCTGTTTTGACAGAGGTTTTTTAACATAATCTGTAGAAGGTGGAGATGAGGGGGTTATGCAATTACATACAACAGTTATGGGAACAAAATTATAATGCCGTTTTTATTTATTAAAATTATTCACAAATTACAAAAAAATTATATATGTGCACTAGCAGAGTATTCACTTGTTCATATGTGCATACATACATATTTAATATAATATAATATCACTTTACAACCTTTGACTTGAAACAGTCTTCAAAGTGTAAAGTTGCACAAACATTTCAGAGAAGCAAGAAGTTGCTGTAACTCGACGCATATCAGTGTCAAATATGTCTCATGTGATGAATTAGTCAGAAATCACGTTGTTGTTCGTACATACATACATCCATACTTACATACATATGTAGGCAATTATTTACTTACATTGATTTTAGTGCTATATGCATGTATGCATATCATATACATATTTGCCCAAGTATTCGCAGAAACGCAAATATTCTCTGCACAAATACAATTCACATAATTTAAGAAACTTTGAAGTTTGGCCGGCAAGCGACAGTAATATATCAATACATCAGGCGATACCCCCAAATCCAACTGCTAATATTCGTCTATACACATAAATGTGTAAATATGTTTGACTGTGCTTAATATAATACATTTGCATTAATACATAGTAATGAGGGTAAATCCCTGCATGGAAATGCTCGAGTACTGAAGTGCGCGTTTTAAGTGGTCTTAGAACAGCTATGCCGAACAACAATATTGCAATATTTGCGTATTTGTTGGTTACGACATTAAAAGCTTATTATTGAGACTTCGTTGATTGCCGTTATAAAGTAATTTTACACATTTAATTAGGAAAGCATTAGTTTGTCTATTTCGGTTTTGTGTGTACACAAAAGCTGGTTTTGCTCGTGAATTCAAGGGCAACTCTTGATTAGTTCGCCTTCTATCTCTTTTCCACACAAGCAAGTGGGGAAATTTACACAGCGATATTCATGTATATGTGGATTGTACCCCTTTTGCGATAGATAAGAACTAAAACCGAATTTGCTGTGACGTCAGTAAACAAATAAAAGCAAAAAAAAAAACAAATTACTTGTTTGTAAGGGGAAGTAGGGAACGGTAATGATATTATTGACATTAACGTTCTCTGAGGAAAGAGCAAACGCAAGCAATCGAAGCTGCATAATTTTTATCAGTTTGTTTAATTTAAAAATCACTATGTAATCTTAAAGTCACCTACTTACCAAGCCAATCACTGAGTATTTACAATAAGTAACTACTCTTCCCTCTCTCTTTGGCGGCTGCCGTAGCCGAATGGGTCGGTGCGCGACTACCATTCGGAATTCACAGAGAGAACGGCGGCTCGAATCTCGGTGAAACACCAAAATTAAGAAAAACATTTTTTTAATAGCGGTCGCCCCTCGGCAGGCAATGGCAAACCTCCGAGTGTATTTCTGCCATGAAGAAGCTCCTCATAAAAATATCTGCCGTTCGGAGTCGGCTTGAAACTGTAGGTCCCTCCATTTGTGGAGCAACATCAAGACACGTACACCACAAATAGGAGGAGGAGCTCGGCCAAACACCCAAAAAAGGGTGTACGCGCCAATTATTTATATATATATAACTTCTCTTCCCTTTGTTTGCTTATGTGCAGCGCTGACTGCATCACTAGTCATAATAGCGAAAAATTAAGTTGTTGGAAGGCGCCACCTTCTGTATTCTGTATACCGTAAACTATAACGATATGCAGTCATTTTTGGTAGTTCAAAATTACTAAGAAATTCGACAGGTGTGAAATTAGTAGCGCTGAATCCCTTTTTCGATAGTACAGTATAACCAGTGTTAAATAAATAAATAAATAAAATTGGAAACATGTAAAAATTTAGATTCTTTCAGGTTTTACTATTAAAAATAAAAATACGGATTTTAATAATTATATGTGAAAAATGACATAATTTAAATGTCTACGGCACGTCTGCAGGCCAAACAGACGATTCACGAATGTTGGGAACGTCGAGATATCGATGTTGAAAGTTGTCCAGCAACACTTTGCACTACAGCAGCAATAGTCTCAATAGAACGTCCAGTTTTTGGTCTTGAATTTTCCTCACCAATCTTTGAATTGCCAACTCATTCGCAAGATTATTTCCACCAACAAATTACAAATTTTACAATATGTTGCTCTGTCATGTAAAATTGTACATCTGCCCACTTGACAAATGTCAAAGATGACAAAAAAAGTGGTACCTTCCAGGAATAATTCACTACTCACGTCTAGATGTCACTTTTGAAAGACCTTTATTTACATATAAGTATTAAGTACCGCTAGCTTAAAGCCAAAAGTTCTGTTTTTCAAATTTTACAGGAAACAATTTCAAACTTATTTCCTTGAACCACTTATTTAAAACATACAAAATTTATGCGTACAAATTTCTAAGCTTAACCATTGTACAGGTCCATAAGTAAAAACACTCTCAGCTGGTCGTCAAAAAATGCCTACAGCTGAGATCACCTGATTTCAAAACGTTTTTTTATGTATGTAGCGGTTGCATAAAAAATGATTAAATTTCATAGAAAATCTTATCAAAAAGTTTAAAAAATGTAGTACAAATTTAGATTTTTCTCATTAAAAAAGTATTATTACAGCTTAGAAATACATTAAAAATATTTATTATTGTAAATTTTCCTAGTCAAAGATATTATTTTCTATTTTTTGGTCAATATTCTATTGTTTTTTTAGTGTTACCATAAAAATTCTAATTTAGCATAGCAACCCCGCCAATACGCAAACACCAAGCACTCACACTATTACACACCTAGGTGCCTGTTATAAAAATGGGAAGAAGAAGAGTGTTTTTACTTGTATTTCTGTACAATGGATTAAACCACTCCAATTTAATCGATTCCCAGAACGTTAATGAAATTTTTTTGTATTCTTTGGGATTTATCACATTTTCGGTAAGTATTTTGGATTTACCGAAGTTGCTTATCACTGAATAGAAAGGTTTATAAATGTAACAGGTAGTCTGATACTGAAGGCAAGGATGCATTTTTAATATTTCTCGCTTCTTACATCTAAATGTACGATTTTAAAAAAGTCAACTTAACACTTTCCATTCTAACTTAAATTTGATAAAATTGAAATGCGACGTAATAATTTTTGCAAGTCAAAACAAAAAAAAACAAACACATCACGCTCCAGACTGCCTCAGACGACTACTTAGCGCATCAGACACCATAGCAATCATTCCAAAATACGCTCCTGATATGCGAGAAGGTGCCTTCAGAGTCATTTCGGTACCTATTTTTCATTCAGCAAAGTGGTCCGCTATTGCTGAAATCGTAATGGGTCTGAAACAGAAATTCGTTCCGGCTTTCTCTGCAGGGTTTAAACATTTCTGCTCATTCACATACACATACACATACAAATATACATACTGACAATAAATAAACACTTTAATCGCCAGTGGCTGAGTGAAATTTCAATGTCGGCTCGGCAAATTGGAATAGATGCCTACTCACCTAATATTGCCGGCTTTAACATTTTTATATATGTATGCATGCACATACTTATACAGATGTTTATATGTATGCTTGTGGTTTAAATGCAGCAACTAAAAAGAATAAACGCGACTTATCCACTTAGACTTTACTTTTATATAGCAATTAAAACTTTCTTTGCATCCAAAGTGTCGATTAAGCTTTGCCTAAATAATGCACCCATACACACATATATGGATATACGAGCAAATATATGTACCTTAAAAAAGCGTTTACAGGTGTATACGCGTTGTTACCGTCCAATTAAGGCCAACTGTCATTTGTAAATGTGCACTTATCGCCATTTTTTATTTTCATTCATTTTATTTTGCTGCCCCTTTGCTTGGCTTACATTTCCCAAACTGCAATATCATTCATACAGTGCATTTCACAAAAAGGTGTTTAGTTCTTAATACAAATTGTGTACCAAAGTTGCGAAAAAGTGATTTCTTTCCCATGGGAATTCAAAGATAATTTACAAAGCGTAACAAAGTGGCCACCGTAGCCAAATAGGTTGGTGCGTGACTACCATTCGGAATTCACAGAAAATGTCATGAAAAAGCTCCTCGTAAAAATATCTGCCGTTCAGAGTCGGCTTGAAACTGTAGGCCCCTCCATTTGTGAAACAACATCATGGGGCACGCCACAAATAGGAGGAGGAGCTCGGCCAAATACCCAAAAAGGATGTACGCGCCAATTATATTTATATATATAACCGCTAATTAGGTGCAATTTTGTTTTTTCGATTCCGTTCAGGTATTTTTGATGTTAAAGATGGACCAGTTTTAGACCATTAGCGTAAAAATCTTACGCAAAAATAATTGATTTCATTTTCCCCAAAATAATATTAAAGGGTACTACCCAAAGAGAAGTATGTTTTTTTTGGTTGGCCATTCTACTTTATACCTATATATCTGTACGTTTATTTTTTCAAAAATCATTGTTTTACCACTTGCAAACACTAAATTAAAGCACAAATAAATTCGGTAGTAAACACTCCAGATAAGCTTATGATTCAAACAGGCAAATGTACTCCTACTAGCCAATCGTTGATATTTATAAGTGTGAAGTCTATAAATTTTCTATAAACTAAAAATGCCTAGTCATGTAATTTCTAAACACAATAAATATTATCATTGGAAGGTTACAGAGCACTTTTTATAGTTTTTTCCCAACTCTAACTGCATTTAACTGTATGCCCCTCCTTCATTACTCTTCAGTTTATAAAAGGGTTGCCCTTTATATTTTGCTCCTGTGAAACACTGGTGATGAGCGATAATTTTATCGAAAGTGTTTGTATTTTTTAGCATCAACTTACATATAGAGTTTTCTCTTCCGAGCTACATTTTTTCTTTTTTCAGTGAGTTGAAAAATTCAACTCGTCCATTAATCTCATAGAATGAACGCGTGAACATTTTCGTGCGATGATTTATTACGATTTTGGACGTGGATTATCGAGACAGGAATTCAGTAATCAACTTATTTACTTCGACTTCTGGTATTGAAGCATCACATTTAGCCACTGACACAACGAGCTCTAACGCTCCCTTCGATCCTTGCAGGATGAATTTCGTGAAGGTCGTCCAAAAACGGTTGTTGTGCCAGAAGCAATAGACGCTGACCATCAATAGATAACGCAAGATCGTCATGTGACCCTCATTGTGGGATAGAGACATACTTGGGCATTAGTAGGACTAGCCATACATTCAATAATGCATGAACATTTGTTCGGCAAGAAGATTTGTTTTCGTTGGATACCGCATAATTTGACAATTGCCCAAGCAAGTAATCGGGCTCGTATCAGTTGTTGTAAAGAAATGTTGAAGAAATCCAGCCGCGGCGGTTCAAAACACATTTATGACATCCTAACAGGTGACGAATCTTGAATCTATGCATGTGGCTGTCGATTGGTTATAGTGGTGATTCATGTGGAACCCAAAAAGCGCTTTAGTACCATTTTGTTGCCACATCTTCGTTACCAACTTGTTTAATGGTTATTTACAGCATGACTATAACTATTCTGTGCGATTTGAGAACCTTATTAGGATTTCGATGTCTAAGCCAGATAGTTGTTCGAAAATCTGCAACAGTGATTTGCCAAGGGTTGACATTCTCTCCTTCCATAACGCAAGGCATTCACAGAGGAAATGGCAAAACGTTTCGTTTTCTCTGGTTGTGTGTTGTGAGGCATGCCCATTTTGGCTGCTTGTTCCTCGATAGACCTGAAGCCAGTTATCACCGCGGTGAGTCTGCAGGCATCGCTTCGTTTCATATTTGTCAGTATTGACGTTTGTTTGTTGTTGTAGGTGGGCCAAAAATTTGTGGTAACTCTGCATGTCGTCTGGTCTCTCTATCTCTAATACGCGATTTGTAGTTATTTTAAGGAAATTGCATTTTTGATTGCACCCAGTGGTGTGAATATCGATTATGCAAGAATGTTATTCTTGGCAGATCTCCCTCTTGCCAGTTCATGTCCCGGGACTCAGATTAAGGTAAGGTACCACTCAAGGTGGTAAGGCTATTCCTACTTTGTTCTATCACTATAAAGGTTGTCATAGGTGAATCCAGTACCTGGATTACAGTTTGGCTATCCGAAAGAATAGTGATATTGCATTTAAAAAGAAGTATGCGATAGTAACCTACAAGCTTCCGCAATTGCCAGCACTTCCGAATGAAAGACACTGCCAGCATTAGGAAGACGTACAAATTTTTCAATTTTAAATCTATGAGAATATACCTATACCTGCCCCAACATCACAATCCATATTTGAACCATCTGTGAAGACTGTAGTATCGAAGTTGTTAAGTAAAAGTCCTTTACTTCATTCCTTCCGAGATGGTTAGGTTAGGTTAGGTTAGTATGGTTGCCCAGGGAGTGGGCACACTTGGACGAAGTGAGATTCGTCCTTTGTGATACCATTGTCAAGGAAGTGAG
This sequence comes from Anastrepha fraterculus, assembly GCA_037575425.1. Classification (NCBI taxonomy): domain Eukaryota; kingdom Metazoa; phylum Arthropoda; class Insecta; order Diptera; family Tephritidae; genus Anastrepha; species Anastrepha fraterculus. The sequence continues at coordinate 30,263 of JAYXIM010004103.1, read as the reverse complement.
GAGAGTGGAGGGACCGATGAGGTGCAGGGAGAGGGCGGGGAGAGGTGGTGATGGGAAGGTTAGGAGCGTGCGGATTATGAACGATGACTATGCTTGCGTCAACCGCTTAATGCTGCTGATGAAACTCATCAGATTTTTAATGTCAGCGCCAGCTATCTCAGCAGGCGTGGCAAAGAAGTAAGCGCCCAGATGCCTGAATCTTAGCCCCGCCAGGGCAGGGCAGCTAAGGAGAAGGTGCTGAGATGATTCCACCTCATCCTCCATGCATCCAGCACAGAAAGGACTCGAGGTGATTCCAAGTCTCACAGCATGCATTCCTCGCGCATTGTGTCCTGTGAGAGAACCCACTAGATTGGAGAGCTGATATTTTGTCAGCCTCAGAAGCTTACCCCAGCGCCTTCGGTCCACACGTGGCCAGAAGGATTTCGCGACTTTGCACGTTTGTGTATTTGCCCAGCGCTCGCTGAGTTTGCGCGATGCCCATCTTTCCAGGAGCAGACCGCAGGTAGTCAGGGGGTTTCCAATTTTCTCCCTCCGCGGGGAAATCACCTCACATGTCCCTTGTCTGGCCAGCTCATCCACCTCACAGTTTCCCGCAATGTCGCTGTGATCGGGAACCCAGATGAGGCTGATATCAAAGAATTCGGACGCAGTCGAAAGTGAGGTCAAGCATTCCTTGACCAATTCCGAATGCACCGTCATAGACCCGAGGGCCCTTATAGCCGCTTGGCTATCGGAGTAAATATTTACCTTCTTGACTGTTAGTACACATTTGAGCAGCCAATCAGCTGCCTCCTTGATTGCGGCTACCTCTGCCTGGAACACACTGGAGATGGAGATCGACACACCGAGATGGAAAGAGAATGACAAAATTCTTATTGAATGTCACCGTTGGGATGGTGTAATCAGTCCTACCCGAGGTGAACTGAGTGTGTCGCATGGCATGACCATAAATTCTTTCCCTCTAGTATGAATGTTCCAAAACGAGCTTATCCAACAAAAGTTGTTCGCGGAAGAAACAACTCAAAGCATATGGTCGCCTCTGCCGGAAGTGCTCAGAAAATCTTATCAGGCCTCAACTATACCATCCGAGAAACTAAAAGCTGTCAATTCTGAGTAATGCACATTTGTCAGTTTTCAGAGAATTAAGGAAAACCAATCGCCAAAGACGAATCATCCTTCACCAAGGCATTGCCAGCTCTCACATATCGGCTCACACGAGAGAGTTTTTGAGCACTCAAAAGATCGAAATAATGGATCTTCCGCCTTACAGCACTGATTTGGCGTTTAATGATTTCTTTTTGTTCCCGAACATGAAAAATAAAATGATAGGATCAACGTTTTTCAACGCCTGAAGAAGCTCTTAAAGCTCTTTAAACAGCTCGTTTTGGAAGTATCCACTTCTGAGCGGCGAAAGTGCCTTAAAAATGGATTCAAGCGAGCGCAGAGGTGTATTAACTTCCAAGGAGAATATTTTGAAAAACACTAGCCACCCAAACAACAGCAATTTTCATTATTATTTTACTGCGTTTTCATTATTGGGCGCATAATATAAAAGTTAACCCTCGTAACTTCTTTCATTTACCCATAAATTGACGTAGTTCACATGCAGCTAGGCAACATCACATCACTTTAAATATTTCGCAATCTTGTTAAGATAAACATTTTTGCCACCTTTCATAAAGTAATCAGATGAAATGAACGATTAAATGGTAGGCGCTTGACAATAGCCAGAGATAAAAAAATGGAATTTCCTCGTTCAAAATAAATAATTAATTCGATCAAAACGGAATGATTTGTTTGTTGACTATCGACCAAATACTTATATGTAGATTCAAGTAGCCAATAAATATTTATGCATACAACAATAACATTTAGTTTTGGTGCGTCAATGAAATCTGGTAGTATTCCAATTGTTCAAATTTGAAATAATAAAAGTTTAAGCTCTTTGAACTTGTCACTGTTAAAAAAAATATAAAAATAAAAAAATAAAAAAAACTACTACTGAGCAGCAAATATTCATAAGTGCAGTCAAACAAAAATAGATCAAATTGTTCGCTTAAAAATGAGGCAACACTGTCTAGCTTAGGGAGAGCGAAGGCTCATAAGGTTTGTTAGCGCACACCTCTTCAGAGTGGGGGATTCGATGGATCTAGCTGGAATTAACCTCATTTTGATAGTTGTGTGTGATATCGATAATTTGTTTTTATAAAAATGGTAGACTATATTTCAGTTCTTCTAATGATTATCTAAAATTTGCTTTCCAATCACGTTACTCTTGGATGTGCAGCATCAAACTTCATTTTTTTTAATTTATTCCTTGTTTTAGTGTGTTGTTGTTTGGACATGAAAGCGCTTATTAATTTTAAAGCAGTTCTTGGTTTTTCTAAAGCAATAAGGTAAAGATTTATGCAAGGTGGCGCAAAATTAATCACCCTATCGGAAGATTTTTAACTTTTGGAAATGACGTCAAACGCCAATCATATTAGACCCTCATAAACTACATAGACAATTGCAGACAAGCAATGGGGCGTGTTAGCTCGCTCAAAATCATTTTTTTTTACATTGTAAAATTGGATGATTAGTTTTGCGCCGCCTTGCATTACCAATTTACTTGCTCAATCCGAACCTTCGGGATATTATGAAAAATAAGATTCTAGAAAAGGTTTCAAATAAAATATGCGCTCGTGTGAATTTCATTAAAATACAGGGTGACTTCTTCCTGCCCCCTTCTTTCACCTTAATTTTCATCATAAATGTTTTGTCGAATATTTTTGCTACCGAAAATATTAAATGGCGGCCGCCGTCGGCTTAAAACTATAGGTCCCTTCATTTGTGGAACAGCAAATTATGTTGTTTAGTTGTAAGTCGACTCCGAATGGCAAATGGTTTTTATGAGAAGCCTACACCGAAGCTTACCGTTACTTGCCGAGGGGCGGCCGCCATTAGAAAAAACCTTGTGGTGTTTCAAGCCCAGAAAGAATTTTGAACCCATACTCTATCGAATGGTGCTCGCACCACAAGTCTTAAATGATAACTGATGTTTCCCGGAGACTTTCACAGATGTTGATTCTTGTAGTGAAATTTTCAAGGGCGTTCAGGTATCTTCTAAAGTTTCAGTTGTTTTCGGTTTATCACCTAAAATCTAAGATTGAGATGAACCAATAGAAAAAGTCCAAAGACATGGAATCGGGCGATATTGACGAACGAATTTCTACAGAATACATTTTGTCTAAAAAGCACCGTGAATTGTTCAATAAAACGCAATTTATTTGTTTAATCATCAAAATTCATTTTGTCGCCTTCACAGGGGGCTCCATTCGAAGCAACGCACATATGCCAACGATTAGTCCAGTCATCAAAGCTCCCTTTAAAAGCGTTTGAAGAGATCAGCTCCTTCAGCGAATTCTCCTTAAGACCTCTATCGACTCAAAGCGGCGTGCGCGGAGTGGCAATTAAAGTTTTGGAAAAAGGAAAAAGTCACAGGCGGTTAAAGCTGGTGAATACGGTGGTTTTCGATGATACTCGTCGAGTTTTTGGTCAAAAAAGTGTTTATATTATGAGCCTTGTGAGACGGTGCGTTATCATGGTGCATCCATGAGTTTTCTTTCCACAAATTGGGCCGTTTCCTACGCACTCCTACATTCTCTCTCAAACGTCGCATAACTTCCAAGTTATATTCTTTTTTTATGTAGAAACATTTGGAAGAAGTTCCGAGTGCACAATACCATGATAATCACTTTTGACCGACTTTGACGTGGTTTTTTGGGTTTCGGCTGATGTGGATAGCGCCATTCAGCTGCCGGTTAACTGGTTTGCATGTCAAACTCATATACATATCTCCGTCTCCTCATCTGTTATGATGCGCTGGATAAACGTTGGGTCCGAATTCACTTGCTCAAGCATGTCTTCAGCTACCTTCTTCCCATGAATTTTTTGAAAGAAATTCAACTCTCTTAGAACGAGTCGAGCAGCCACGCGTCTCATGCCCAATTGATGGTGTAAAATGTTGCGAATTGATTCGTGAGACACGCTAAGGTGACGAGCTACCTCCCTCAAACTTAAATGATGATTTTCCAGCACCATTTCCTTGACTTTGTTGACGCTTTCATTCGTTGAAGACGTTGATGGGCGACTAGATCGGAGGAAATCTTCCACGACTTCTCGGCCCTCTGGAAAAACCTTATACCACTCGTAGGCTCGTGTTTTTGATAAAGCACACTCGTCTTATGCTTTCTGCAACATTTTCAACGATTCGGTACACGAAATCCTGTTCAAAACACAAAATTTAAGACAAACTCTTTGTTCGAAAATTTTATCCATAGTGAAAATCGCACAGCACACGTGTTTGTGAATGTGTAACGTGCGCTTTTTAAATGAACAATCCTCAATATTTTTTTGACAGAATGTATCTTGATATTATCTCCATACCAGCAATGACATCTTTAACATTTGTTAATAGCTCGGTATCGCTATCCTTTAACGGAAAGTGCATTTCCAGCTACATTTTCGAAGGAAAATGACACAATTGCCGAGCTCCTCCTTCTATTAGTGGTGTGCGTCTTGACCTTGTTCCACAAATGAAGGAGCCTACAGTTTTAAACCGACTCCGAACGGCAGATATTTTTTATGAGTAGCTTTTTCATGGTCACTCAGAGGTTGTCCATTGGCTGCCGAGAGGCGACCGCTATTAGAAAAAAAAACTTTTTCTAAAATTTGGTATTTGATGCACAGAGATTTAAACCAGGCTTCATCCACTATTTACGAAGGAAGATTGTACAATCGCACCACAACCGTGAAAGACCAAAACAAACATGTCCTGATGTCTTGAATTACTGTGCCGAGTCAGTTGCCTCAAAGCTGTTAATGAAATTTTTTATACTAAACTCTATTCACAATTTTTGTAATGGATTTCAATTATTTCTAAGTGGCTCCCTTGATTTAAGCCAATTATACAATTTCTATTTAACATTTTTCACACAAAAAAATGTCATCGAACGAGTGACGACCTGTGACGAGTGTTAAAATATATCACTGCGAAAAGAGGAAACTCTAACTCGAGAGACCCTGTATTTTAGCATAAATCCAACGTAAATAAAATAACATCAATCACTAAATGCTCGTGTATGTGTAATTTTATGATTTCAGCCACACTGGGAAATAAGATGAGCGATGCCTGGGAGGCGGAGATCGATAAGAAACGACAGAAACACAAGGAACCCAATCTCGTGAGTGCTGTGCTACGCGTGTTCGGTGCGCGCTACGCATTGCTTGGCTTCTTATTATTTCTGCTGGAAATTGGTCTACGGTAAGCAACCAGGCATGCATCAGACATGCATACATACATACCTACATATATAAGGACGCATGTGCGCATAAATACTTACACATTAAGAACATTTCCTGCACATGTCAGGTGGCTATTAGTTATGTGCGACATGCATTCCCATACATACTTACTTACCTTGTACGTCTTATATGCATGTATGTATGTATGCCCGTGTATCCGCCTTTGCCAGCTAATCTTGAACTACTCAATTTACTATTTATATAATTCAACATCGTCTCGTTCATCTTTGTACGTATTTGTCCGCAGCATTACACAGCCACTTTTTCTTGGTGGCCTGGTTAATTACTATGCCAATTCGACTAGCAGCGCGAGCACCAACACTGCCTACCTCTACGCCCTGGGTGTAATAATGTGCAGCGCACTCAATGTGCTGCTACTGCATCCGCTCATGATGGCCATTCTACACACGGGCATGAAGGTGCGCGTCTCCCTGTGCAGTGTGATTTATCGGAAGGCGCTACGCTTAAGCAGAACGGCGCTGGGTAGCACCACAACCGGGCAGGTAGTGAATCTGATATCGAACGATGTGGGCCGGCTGGATACGTCACTCATACACATGCATTATTTATGGCTGGGACCAGCCGAAGTTGTAATTATAACATTGCTCATGTACAGAGAGGTATGCACAAGAAAGTAACGGATTTATTGTTGTAACATTAAAATCGTCTTCACACACACGAAGCCATGAATCTCTGAACGCACGTGGCGTCTATTGCATACGCATACCATAACACAAATATATTTTATTCTTTTAGATTGGCGTCTCTTCCCTATTTGGCGTTGCCTTCATGTTACTCTTCCTGCCACTGCAGGCCTATCTTGGCCGGAAGACATCTATGCTGCGTTTGCGCACGGCGCTGTGCACTGATGAGCGCGTGCGCATGATGAACGAAATCATCTCGGGCATACAAGTGATCAAGATGTACGCGTGGGAGAAGCCCTTTGGCAAGATGGTGCAATATGCGCGTCGCAAGGAAATGAAAGCCATACGCAACGTCAACTACATTCGTGGTGTACTACAATCATTCATCATGTTCATGACACGCGTGTCCGTCTTTGCCAGCTTGGTGGGTTATGTGCTGTTGGGTCAATTCCTGACTGCGGAGAAGGCGTTCGTCATCACTGCCTACTACAACATTTTGCGCAACACAATGACTGTATACTTCCCCTTGGCCATATCCCAGTATGCTGAGACAATGGTCTCCTTGAAGCGTATACAAAAGTATTTGTTGTACGATGAGACGAAAGTGAAGGATCGCTCAGAAGATGTCGAAAATGAGTACAATAAAATCAAGCAGACATACATCATAGAGGAGAACGAGAAATCACTTCCACTGAATGGCAGTCTGAAGCCATTAGTGCCACCGCAAGAGAGAAAACATACAAACACAGGCATTGAAATACACAAATTGAAGGCGAAATGGGATCATTCTATGACAGAGTACACATTGAACAATATCGAGCTGAAGGTGAAGCCGCGTACACTGGTGGCTGTAATTGGGCCAGTGGGTTCTGGGAAATCAAGGTAAGTACGAGCATAATCTTTTGTACGTAGGTAGGTGGGTGAATTGGTTTAAGTGTAATTGATGCCATGATACTATTATGAAGACCAATTCAGCCACCTTCCAGGCAATTTGCTTTCAATAATGAAAACAGAGTAAAATAATGAAAATGGTATGGTGTTTTCAAAATATTCTCCTTGGAAGTCACTTCTGCACTCGCTTGAACCAAATTTCAAAGCTTGTTTGTCACTCAGAAGTGGATACCTCCATAGCGAGCTGTTTAAAGGCTTCAACAGCTTCTTTAGGCGTTAAAAAACGTAGGCCGCACATCTTATTTTTGATGTTCAAGAACAAAGGAAATCATTAGCTGTAAATCACGGCTGTAAGGCGGATGTGCTGTAAGGTTGAGTGCTCAAAATCTCTTTGTGTGAGCCGTTACGTGTGAGTTCGCATTGATTTGGTGAAGGATGAGTCGTCTTCCACGGTTTTTTTTTTAATTCTCCGAAAATTTCTGGCAAACAAATGGTTGTGTACCACTCAGAATTGACTGTTTTCAGTTTCTCTAGTGGTACAGTTGCGGCTTGATAAGATTTTCCGAACCCTCTAAAACAGGCGACAACTATTTTGAGGTGTTTCTTCCCGCGAGTAACTTTTGTTGGATTAAGCTCGTCTTGGAGCACTCATATTGTCGAATGCTGTTTCGTTTCCAGCTCAGATGCCTAAATGCAAGATTCGTCACCCCGTATGACATCATAGACGTGCTTTGAACCACCGCGACTGAATTTCTTCAACATTTCCTTACACCAATCGACACGAGTTCGAGTCTTTTTTGGGCAATTGTCAAATTAGCCAACGAGAACACATTTTCTTGACGACTAAATATTTATACATTATTGAATGTATGCCAATCCCTCTATCCTCCAATGACGATCTTGCGTTATCAATTGCCGCACAGTGCCTATTGTTTCTGGCACAACAACTGTTTTTGAATGGCCTTCACAAAATTCAATCTGCAAGGATCGAAAGCCACGGTAGAGCTCGTTGTATCAGGGTTTCACAGTGGCTTAATGTGATACTTCAGGGCCATAAGTCGAAGTAAGGTGATTACTGAATTCCTGTCTCGATAATCCACGTCGAAATACGTAATAAATTATCGCACAAGAATCTTCACGATTTAATCTCTTCTTTTGGGCGATAGGAATTTTTCAACTCACTGGAAAAAGAAAAACTGCAGCCCAGAAGTGAAAACTCTATATGTAAGTTGATGCTAAAAAATTCCAACACTTTCGATAAAAATATCTCATGTCTGCTCAAATATCGCATGTCAACTCTCCTATTATATAGGGGCATGTGAGCATTTTGCGTAGACTCATGAGAGTACCGGCTCGAAATGCCGGAGAAAATTGATTACTTACGTATTTTATCTTAAGAGTGCTTCAAAAGAGGCATACAAATAACGCCAAGTCGAAGTAAGTTGATTACTGGTTTCCTGTGTCTGCTTCCTGCTAGGCGTCTTTAGGAGGCTTATCTCATGATTCATAAATTGAATCGGATTATACTAAACGGATTGGATCAAATACGACGTTACGCTTCAAAAGAAATATTATATAAGTTTGTGTTTATGGATGTCGGTGCGAGTTACAACGTTCCAAAATAAAGTTGAAAAAATTAGAAAATTCAATACATTCTTCAGTCGAATCAGGCGGCCACGAAAAAGTTTACTGTTTATAAACCCAATAAAATATCGAATGGAACAGTTGGGAACTCTAACGATTCCGTTCTGGTAGGCTAATCGTCGAAAATATTGATAAAATCATGGGAATCGTGGAGTCGGACTGAAATGTGAGCTTTTACACCGTTGTCTAAAAATTTAAGATTAGTTGGAAAACTGTTTGGAGGCATTTGGTTAACGGGAATTATAACTATGTTAATTTCATCGTCAAAACGTGAACAGCCTTCCACTTCACTTAATAGTTTACATATTTTTTATTGACGCAAACAAGTTTCTAATTTAGTACGAAATTTTCATAAACTTTCAGCTTAATCCAAGCCATTCTTGGCGAATTACCCGCCGAATCAGGTTCCGTTACTCTTCATGGTTCCTACTCGTATGCCTCTCAGGAACCTTGGCTGTTCACCGGCACCGTACGTCAGAACATACTTTTCGGTTTACCAATGGACAAGAACCGTTATCGCACTGTAGTGAAAAAATGTGCTTTGGAACGCGATTTCGAGCTGCTGCCCTTCGGCGACAAGACCATTGTGGGCGAACGTGGCGCTTCACTTTCGGGCGGACAAAAGGCGCGTATTAGCTTAGCACGCGCTGTGTACCGTAAAGCCGACGTTTACTTGTTGGATGATCCACTGAGCGCGGTAGACACACACGTCGGCCGACATCTCTTTGATCAGTGTATGCGCGGTTTCCTGCGTGAAGACATTGTAATTTTGGTAACACATCAGCTGCAGTTCCTGGAACAAGCCGATATCATTATTATTATGGATAACGGCAAGATCAGTGCTGTGGGCACCTATGAGTCGATGCGCAGAAGTGGTCTGGACTTTGCTAAATTGTTGGTGGCGCCAGAAAATAGCGCCGATGCTGACGGTGGTGGTGATATTGAGAAAAAGAGTTTGTCACGCCAAAATAGCAGACAACGTCAGAACAGCATATCTTCTATGAGCTCGATAGCCGAGTCAGCAGTCGGTGAAGCACCCATGCAGGTGCAAGAATCACGTGAGGAGGGAAAAATCGGTTGGGGGCTGTATGCAAAATACTTCACTGCTAATGGTGGATACGTCCTTTTCACGTTAAGTATGGTTTTCTGCCTTGTTGCGCAGTTGCTGGGCTCCGCCAGTGATTACTACCTGTCTTATTGGTGAGCTGGAGTTGTTTGTTCTATGAACTAAGCAGAATTTAATAATTACAATTCATATTTTTCACAGGGTAAACAAAAACGAACAAACTGTGGATACGGAAACAACGCATTTCGGCGCACGTATTATCGGCCGGCTATACGGGCGCGATGTACGCTTAAATAACGTAACTGATCCTGTTGATATTTACATATTCTCTGCCATCATCTTGGCTACGATCATTTTCTCGCTGTCTCGCAGTTTGCTTTTCTTCACTATGGCAAAAAATTCTTCGATCAGTTTGCACAACGGCATGTTCCGAGGACTTACACACGCCGCCATGTACTTTTTCCATACAAATCCGTCGGGGCGCATATTGAATAGATTCTCAAAGGATTTGGGTCAAGTGGATGAAATCCTGCCGTCGGTGTTGATGGATGTGCTGCAAATTGCTTTGGGTTGTGCTGGTATTATTGCTGTAATATCTATTGTGAATCTATGGAATTTAGTGGCGGCAGCTGCACTAGCAGTTATATTCTACTTCATACGCTCTTTCTACTTGCAAACCTCACGTGATGTGAAACGTCTCGAGGCAGTCAGTAAGTGGAAGAAGAAACATTTTTGCATTTTAGTCAACTCCTCAACTAACATTTTAAATTTTCCATTCTCTTCACCGCAGCACGCTCCCCAATCTACTCCCACCTAAGTGCTTCACTGAACGGCCTACCGACGATACGCGCATTCGGCGCTCAAAAAATTTTAATAACTGAATTCGATAACTATCAGGACCTGCACAGTTCCGGCTACTACATGTTTTTGACTACGAATCGTGCCTTTGGCTACTGGCTGGACTGCTTCTGTGTGCTCTACATAGCGGTAACCACACTGAGCTTCTTTCTTTTATCGCCAGAAAACGGAGGTGATGTGGGTTTAGCGATCACACAGGCCATGGGCTTGACCGGCATGGTCCAGTGGGGCATGCGCCAATCTGCCGAATTGGAAAACAGTATGACATGCGTGGAGCGTGTGGTCGAATACGATCAGATTGAACCCGAAGGCGAGTTCGAGAGCAGACCAGGTAAAAAACCGCCAAAGTCATGGCCCGAACAGGGTAAAATTAAATTTGATAAGCTCAGTTTGCGGTATTTCCCCGACCCGAAATCGGAGCGAGTGCTAAAATCACTCAATCTAGAGATACAATCCTGCGAAAAGGTAGGCATTGTGGGACGCACTGGTGCCGGCAAATCATCGCTCATCAATGCGCTTTTCCGGCTATCCTACAATGATGGTTCCATAGTTATTGACACGCGCGATACAAATGATTTGGGTCTGCATGATTTGCGTAACAAAATCTCAATTATACCACAAGAACCGGTACTCTTCTCGGGCACAATGCGTTACAATTTGGATCCATTCGATGAGTACTCTGATGCGAAATTGTGGGAAGCACTGGAAGAGGTAATTACTCGGTCTGTATACGGGCATTAAGATTAATTTCAAATATATTTTCTAGGTAAAACTGAAAGGCGTAGTTTCGGATTTGCCAAGTGGTTTGCAGAGCAAAATCTCGGAAGGTGGCACCAATTTCAGCGTTGGCCAACGACAATTGGTGTGTCTGGCACGCGCCATCCTGCGTGAAAACAAAATTCTGGTGCTAGACGAGGCGACGGCAAATGTAGATCCACAGACTGATGCACTCATACAACTGACAATAAGAAGTAAATTCAAGAATTGCACGGTTCTCACAATTGCACATCGCCTACACACAGTTATGGACTCGGACAAAGTGTTGGTCATGGATGCAGGACGTGCGGTGGAATTTGGCGCACCATTTGAATTGTTGACTGTGAGCAAAACAAAAGTATTCTATGGCATGGTGAAGCAGGCGGGCAATAGCACTTTCGACAATCTGCTGATGGTGGCACAAAAGGTGGGTTTTCAACTTAACTAAATAATGGCTTATGAATTTTGAGCTCCATCCATATAGCTTTCAATATCCCTCTATCCTAACACAATAATGAGTATTACAAGGTGAAGTCCAAAATAAACGAGACTGAGCTAAAATATAAACGACAGGAGCTTTGTTCTGATAACTTCGAGTTTATTTATGCAAAATAGTCCCCTCTGGCTCCGATACACCGTTTTTGCGTTCTAAACGCTTTTCGAAATTATGTTTGAGGTCATTGACCTGAATCCGGAATGTCCTCCAGGATGTCGGTACAAGCCTTTTGGGTGGCCTCTACGGACGCAAAACGTTTTCCTCTCATGGCCAAATGCAATTTTCCGAATAGGTAGAAGTCACAGGGAGCTATACCAGGGGAATACGGTGAGTGATTGATGGTTAACATGGGATTTCTAGTCAAAAAATCAGTCACAAGAGTGGACCGATGATATATTGAATTATCATGCAATAAGCGCCAGCTTCCTCTTCGCGGTATTCAGGGCGAATTCAACGAATGCGATGCAACAAAGGCTTCAAAACGTCGAAGATAGAAAATTGCATTGACGATTTGGCCTATTGGCACGAACTCTTTGTGGATAATTCTCTTGGAATCGTAAAAACAAATGAGCATCGACAATGCGATTTTTTGCCTGGTGGCTCGTCTGAGGCACTTTGACGCTTAGTTTCAGCTTCATGTTGGAAACACCTCGTTTCAACACCAGTTTCAATGTTGTAAAGAAAGTTCTCGTCTTTTCTCGCCTCTTTAATGAGGCCTTTTGAATGTTGAACTCTGAGCAATTTTTGGTCCTCAGTTAACTTGTGCGGAATGAAACGTGCACAGACCTTTCGTAAGCCCAAATGATCAGTTAAAATGCGATAAATCGATGTTTGGAGAAATTCAACTCCAGTTCCATGAATTTAAACGATGTTTTTGGTTAATTTTTGAATTTACGAACAATTTCGATGGAGTTTTCGGTGATTACTGATTTTGGACGGCCTAAATGTTCATTGTCATTTATGTCCTCACAACCATCTCTGAAACGTGTAAACCACTCATGAACTCTGGCACGAGATAGACAATCTTCGACATAAACTTTTTTCATCAATTCAAATGTTTCGGTAAATGTTTTACCGATTTTAAAACAAAATTTGATATAAGCTCTTTGTTCGAAACTCATTTTTGTACCGGTGACACAAACATACTGACACTTTAGACCCAATAACTTCGCTTACACTGGGCCGAATGTTACCAAGCTGTCACTGAAAGTCAGCTAGGGATGTAACTTCCAACGCACTAACTCATTAAAAAGATGGCGCCATCAAAAACATTTTATAACGTCAGTCTTGTTTATTTTGGACTTCACCGAGTAAAAATGCCTTGATGAGGTATTCGTTAGAGGCTGTATGAGAGAGAGAGGTGTTGTTGTTGAAAAACGATTTATAGAAATGGCACTCATTAGAACTTTTAACTTTTCGTTTCTTTCAGGCGCATGAGGAGAACTTGCGAGCGAAAAAGGATTCTTGACATTTCTCTGTACCAAAAGTATTCAAAGAGTATTTACTGAAAATCCTTGAACCGATAGCAAACCACCCGGCGAATGCGCGCATACAAAAAACTCTCACCGATGCGACGCATCACAAATTCTTAGGATAGCAGGAACCGGCAAATGGGGGAGCGGTGATTGGGAACGAAAACCGTAGATTATCATATCGGGGCTTATTTTTATACAGTACTTAAGGGGCAAATAACTAGGGCAATTCATGAGTCAAATCTTTGTATATCTCAGCAAACAAGCAAAAACAAAAATGTACGTTTGTATGCACTTATACACTAATTTTAAGTGCTTTGTACTCGTACATGACGCAAAAAAAGTGCGAAAAATTGACCTGAAAATTGTAAGTTGTACATATCCACAAACAAATGTGAAAAATTTAAATATGAATGCAATTGCAATTGTAAGTAATATAGAAAATATAGAAAACCAACAAAAAAAAAAAAAAAAAAAAAAAACACACACAAATGTAAAGTCAGACAATAAACAACGCAGCACAAAGAAACGAGCGAGAAGCACACACTTTAGTTTAGGTGTGTGTGGGTGTGTGCAACAAAAATGTGAGTTAGCCTAAACTCAGGTCGGACTGCTGAATGTCAGCACCAGATTAGTAGAATACTGACAATAGTTATTAAAAGCCACAAATATTTACGGCGCTCCTTAAATAAAATATCAAATATTATTTTAAATTTACGCGCAATCTTTAAAGCACAAGCAAGTACTAGGTAGTTCAATAAGTTTTGCGGTTCAATAAGAAAAACACAATTTTATGGTTTGAAATACACTTTTTTATTCAGCATGGTCTCCGCGGATATAGCGCATCTTAAACTAAATTTAGCTCATTTATAAAAGCCACCGGATAGTTTAGAAAGGATCCCATAGTGTAAGGAAAAAGTTCCATTGGTATCACAATGCACCTACGACAGGTCTAAGTGTGTCATATTGGCAGCCACCAGACCTACCTACCTAACTCCCTGCACGTCAATCAAATTCTTCCAACGAGATTCCAATTTATGATTTCCATCCCTGAAGTGCGAAACTGGAAGGACTACAAAATACGCTTCCACGGCTGTTATGACGTCAGCATTTAATGAAAAACCCTGAATTTTGGACGCATGAATTTTTTTGTTTGTTTTTCAGATGAAAGTTGCTAGGGGCCGAATCTGGCGAATACGGTGAATGCTCCAAAAATTCGAACTTTAATTCATGGATTTTAGCCCTTGTAAAAAAATGCTCCTGTGATGAAAAATAATTTTTTTCTTTTGCAAACTAGGTCTTTTTTCACCAATTTTTTCCTACAGCTGGTCTAAAAGTTTACATATAATATTCAGAATTTATTGTTTTACCAGTTTGCAAGAAATCCACAAACAAAATTTCTTTCGCATCTCAAAAAATTGATGCACCTGAACATCTTCTTGACCGATTTCTGAACATGAACTCGTTTCGGAGCCGAAGAGCCTGTTTCACACCACTCTTTAGCCTCCTGTTTTGATTTAGGATCCTGGTGATGGACCCAAATCTCATCCATAGCGATGAACCGACGCACAAAATCTACTGTATCCTTTCGAAAACGCGCTAAATGTTGCTGAAAAAATCGCATTCGAATGTGTTTTTGTGGCATTATTAGCGAATGCGGCACCCAATGTGCATACAGCTTTCTGCAACCCAATACTTCTGTCAAAATATTAGCCAATGCCTAGTGCTTCTACTAAAATCTCTTTCCGTCACTCCATGAATTTCCTTTACGATGTTCTGTACTTTTTTTCCCCTACGATTTCTTTGTTGTTGTTGTTTTTGTTGTTGTAGCAGCATAAACAATGCGGGTCGTTCCGGTAACGTAGAACCGACTGTCGTGGGAACAACGATTTCTTTTGTTGTTGCTGTTTTCGGACGTCCTTTACGTGGTTCGTCTTCAAGACTTATACGACCGCGTTTAAGTTCAGCAACCCATCTCTTCACTCTACTAATTGATGGCGAAAAGTCCTTATACACTTGCAACATTTGTTTATAAATTTCCTTTGCTTTTAAACCTTCCAAAAATTAAAATTCAATCACTGCAAAATACTGTGACACGTCGATACTAAATGCTTGTTTAAAAAAGAATAAATGAATTGATAGATTGAAATTAAACTTCTCAAATGTGCATATGGAGAGCATACCGAAGGCGAATTAAGTACTTGAGGTGACGTCTTCCCAATACAGTTACTTTATTTTTCACGTTTTGACAAGACTGACGTCAGGTTCCTAACCAATACAAAACACGAAAAAAACCAACAAAAGTAGTAGAAATAACATGTTTGTGTAAATTCAGTGAATGACTTGGCAGTATTGTGAATAGTGATATTTAAACTAAACAAACTAATCACAACAAAGTGCCGCGTGTTAAGTTGCCAAAGCTCAAATTAAAATAAATCCTCCAAAAGCAGTTTTCTTTGGCGTTTTTATGCGGAAGACGCCGTGCTTGTTTTCTGGAGGTGGCAAAAAGCATTGAAAGCCGAAAAGTGTGGGGCTTGTCTTTCGACTTACCCACTAAAAACCCACCTCAGCCCCGATTCCCTCCCGCGGGACAATCGTTAGGTATTACTTCACGGGAGGGGGAGCGGTCTATTGCTTCTACACGGAAGACGCCGTGGCAAGAAAATGTGTGTGTGTGCTTAAAATGTTTTGGTTTGTTTGTTGTCATTGCTTTCGCCTACTTTTCATCTTTACAAACAAGTAATTCCTTCTCCTTTTGTTTGTACACTCATCGGCTCTTACGAAGCGAAGAAGGCGCAATTCGAATTCGAAAGGCGCAACTATGCATTCTGTGATCCTTGAAGCGCACCAACATAACAAAAAAATATTTAGGCTAGTAGCAACATGCTCTCTTAACGCACCGCAAAACTTATTGAGCAACCTAGTATACAGCTTTTTGTGTACCTAACGCCTGTGCAGTTTGTGCGAACCATAAATCAATTAATTTGCTATGAAGGCAGTAGCTATTTGTGATTCATTAAAACAAAAAAAAAAATTTCAATTGCTTTGTGAGCTGCAATGCTTACGCGTTTAGATTATAAGTAAATTTTACGTGAAAGCATCTACTACATATACATACATACTCGTACATAAATATATGTGTTCCAATTGTGAAAACTCGATGACAATATTAGGGCATACATTTTGTGGTTTTAAATGTTTTATACCCGTAGCAGACAGAAGCTTTATTTTTAACAAACTGCAGCAACAGCAGCTGCTTAGTATTTGGCGTCATACATGAAATGAAATCCATGTGAAATGCATAAATGCGTGAAATTAAAAAAAAAATAACAAAAAAAAAATTAAACATTTGGACGCACGCGCGCAATTAAATTGAATCTGTTTTTTTTTTTTATATGATGTTTTATTGTAAATTTATAATTGTTAAAGAAACGGCGCTGCATAAGCACGCAAATCGATTAATCTACAATAGTTTCGAGTATGCATTTCAAACTAATATATAATTAGAATAATATTTTACAACTATTAACGACATTGATTCTTCCAGTAAACGCTGATCATATCAGTACTAGTTATAAACGTTTAGATATACGTACATAGATACTTACATATGTATATTTTACTATTAGAAAAAAATATATTTACAAAATTCATACGACAAATGTGTGTATGTATGACTCAAATGAGTTTAAATTAAGATGAGGAGAAGCAAACTAAAACAAAAAAAAAAAAAAAAAAAAAAAATTTAAAAAATTAAGACAAAAATCTAAAAGATTTAAAAGGAAATTTATAAAATTACCAAATTAAATATTTAAACATAGACAATTACACTACAAACTACAGTAGCTGCCCATTCCATTGTGAATGCTGCCAACGAGGTATCATTTCAAAGAGTTATGCAGCAACGACCGCTTCAGATCGATATCCGCCGCTTGTTGGACATTAAATAAGTTCAAAAATATTCAAAATTTCGCTTACGGCACATTTACATTTCTTTTTGTTTATTAAAAAGAAAAAGAAAAAAATCTATGCAACATCGGCCGCAAATAGGATGGATAGATACTGTACATTAACAATATTGATTTTTAAACTAAAGCGAACGCGTTAAAAGACGTGCGCCAATAAATTACGGGCGTCAATCAACCAATTGCCGCCTTAACAGATTAGCGTTAGCCAAGCTACGATGAGGCAAAAGCCACCACAAGTTGCCACCGGTACGTAAGTTCTGTCGCCAGTGCAGGCGCGATAGTACAGAGCGCCGCTAAATAGGATAGTGCCCAGGGTCATCAAGGAGCCGGTCTGTAACGAATGACAATTATTAGTATTTTTTAATAAAATTCATATGCTATGTATGTTTGTGTGTAAGTAAATGCAAAACGTCATAGTGACATGAGTAATGAAAGGACAATAAGAATAGTTCCTTGCAATGTGCAAATCAGTTGTTATTAAAATAAAATTAGATTTGTAAAACCGAAAAAAAACCAAACGAAATAAAAGAAACTGAATTGATACAAATGTTCAATGTAAATCAAAAGAGGATTATATGTATGTGCATGTCAACAATTGCGAAAAATATGGCTATAAAATTCAAAGGTATATTCGCTTTTCGTGTCTGGTGCTAGGAAATAAGATTTCAAATTCGTGTCTTGAAAGCTTGTGGCGAACCCTTATCTATTCTCCAATGGCAATGCATTTTATGGCAATTAACAGCTGCCACTTTCCCATGCATTTTGTTAGATTGAAAAAAGGAATAAATATAAGTTTGGGGAAAAAGAAATCCATTATTTTCTCGCTAGATGGATACAGTGATCGCTATCTCGTAAAGTATCGATCAAACCATTTTTAGTTTATGCGCGTTGTCAAGGTGATATTTGCAACCTAAAGCAAAACTAAAGCCAAAGAAATTAATTCAGGCATGAGCCATACATACAGTCAATGTCAAAAGAATGTGTACACTATATATCGGCAAGTTTTGACTATTTATTATTTTTTTTATTAGTTATTTCACACTGATTTTTAAGAATTTTTGTTTCCTTCGCAGTCTGCACATTTTCTCCATTTAACGCCAATTCCACATTTTTTTTATGGAGGAAAACATTGAACACCGTCAGTAGAAAAAATTGTAAAAAAATCAACGCGATTTTCAAACCACTTGAAAGCTGCACTTTATTACTACCAAAATTCAATGATCTATAAAACTGCATACAGAATGGACACGAAAAAAAATTGGTCGGGCGAAAATCAGTACAACATCAAATTTATATAAGCTATCAAGGGTTAGGTTAGGTTAGCCTGGTCGGCATTAAGCCACGCACAGACCTTTTGGTCCCTAGCGATACCAGATGGAGACCGACCTCTATGAATCCTGAAAGTAGACATCATAAGCTATCAAAACAATTTGTATTTTATTTTCAACAAAAAACTCATAACAATTCTCTTTGTCATAAACAAAAATGGCACAATTTAGATTTGACTTCTTTCATTAGGCAATGGACATCAATCAGTTTTTGTTACAGTATCTGCTGCTCTCTGCCAATTAATTTTAAACTGCTGCGTATTTTAAATTTCTTTTTTTGTTTTTCGCAATTTTCTTTTAACAATTGCCCAATATTTTCCAATAGGTCGCAATTGTGGACAGTTTGGTGGGTTGTGGTCCTTTTGAACAATATTTACGCCACGATTTTCATACCAGTTCATAGCAAAACGGCTACGAGTATAATAATACGATGCTAGATCGGACCAGAACAGAACTGAGCTTTTATGTTGTTTTATGAATCGCAGCAATCTGTTTTGCAAGCACTCCTTCATATAAATTTATTGATTTTTAGTGCCTGTAGTAATAAACGTTTTGATTTTTATACCACATTGGCAGACGGCTTGGCAAACCAAATATTTTTTAGGGCACTTGTCCAATATTTAAGCTTAAAAATAGCGAAACTCCTCCTCTCTTCGTTGCAGTACAAAACTCAGCATCCTGAATCTATTTGAGTCTGCTTGACTGTATAATTTTGGCGCTCGTATTTTATCACTCTTATTTTGCTAATCATTTTAGTTAAGTGCATCTTTTTACATGATCGTAAACCTTCACTTTTGCACACTTCTTGGACGTATTTTTCCGGCATACCGGCCTGTTTTGCAGCATCTCTTTGCTTTGGCATTGTGCGACAAATTACCATTTACTCGCTTTTTGCGCACAATTTTCTCCACAAGCACACACTTAACCGAATACATTTTAAAGAATACATACATTTTTTAGTACATAACACTCCGAAATTTCGGCAAACTTTTCTACATGAATTAAATTTTTTTTTGCTTGTTTTTTTTGTAGCACAAAAATAAAACTGATCTCTGGTTTATGCCGAATTTAGAAATATTGAACAAAAGTTTAACAGAAATTGTTAAATAATAGCGAATTAAAAAGCAAAGCTAATTAAAAGCAAAAATTAGAAAAATAACAAAAAAAAAATACAATATATTGAAAATTAATGTAGGTATTTCTCTTGCAAAATATACTGCCTCATTAAGTCCGAATTTAATTTAAAGCGGGTTAAGCATTTTTAAAGTTAAAAAAACACGATTACTACACTAACATACAAAATTGTGTTCCAGTGAATGAATAAGTTCTCCGAATTTTTTCAACCCTTTAAACGTTCAGATTTTCACTTAAATACATATAAAATTATATTCTAGTGAGCGTATAAGTTCTCCGAATTACTCCAAATTTTTCCAATCCCTTTAAATTTCCAGCTTTACACATAAAATTACATTCTAGTGAGCGAATAAGTTCTCCGAATTACTCCGAATTTTTCGGCTACTTTAGATTTTCAGCTCTGCACATAAAATATATATAAAATTACATTCTAGTGAACAGTTAAGTTCTCCGAATTACTCCGAATTTTTCGGCTACTTTAGATTTTCAGCTCTGCACATAAAATATATATAAAATTACATTCTAGTGAACAATTAAGTTCTCCGAATTATTCCGAATTTTTCGACTACTTTATATTTTCAGCTTTGCATATAACATGCATAAAAAACTGTGTTCTGGTGAATAAATAAGTTCTCAGAATTTTTTAACTACTCTGAGGGTTAAGAATATTAGGTTTAAGTGTTTAAACTAATGTTTCTTAATACAATTTTTCCCGCATATCAATTGTTTTCGTTACGAACTAAATGCACAATCTCTGAATATTCTCGTTAATTCTCGAACTTTCAGTTCACTTCATAACACTAAAAACCAAAACCCACAATCCAAACACAAAACATGCAATATTTCTTTAAATAATACAAAGTCTTATTACTTTCCTTCGACGAATATTAATGCTCCGAATTTTCATAAAATACTAAGAATTAAATAATGCTTCGAGTTTCTTTATTTATACGTAAATATATATAAAGTCTATGAACAAAAATTCTTACCGCATCCTAACACAAATCAAAACTAAAATATACAAGATTTCAGAAGGTGTGAAGATTTCAGAAGAATGAAAACATCTTTAGACAAAGAAAAATCAACCTCTACAAATGATGAGATCTGCTTGAATTCATTGAGAGCGCGAGCAATTAGCGCGTTTCGGACATAATTTGTTTTGTTAATACTTCCATAAAAATGGTTCGGTACTTCATACTTCGAAAGGAGTCAAAGAAATTTAAAAACAAATTAATAAAACAACAATTAAAAAATTGTAATTCTCTTTACTTCGTTATTAGTTTCACTCAGAATTAAATGTTAAAAAACTTATAAGTATATAAGTACATACACCTACAAAGGTATATGAAAATTTGCATGCCTTCGGCTTAGCCCTCAAACACTCCGACACTTCATATCAGTAAAAAACAGATTAGCGAAAGCTATAATTAATGGGCACCCTGCACTGTGTATGTTTGTATACACATAACCCCACATATAAATGGAGCATTTGAACAAACGCATTTACCAAGTAATTTAAGTGTTGCATGTAAGTAAGCGTTTGAAGCAAAATAAAATTCTAAATATACTAACAAATTTAAACTAGGATGCACAGCAAAAGAGTTTCCGAAAGGAGACTAACTTTGGCGAGTGTCAAACGAAGCTAATCATAAGTGCGAAAGTGCATAGTTTAAAACAAAAAATCACTTTTATAGAAGCACCTGTTCAATTAGGCATTTTTGTAACAAATCAAAGAGATTTATTATGTAGTGATTGTAAAAACGTAAAACTCATATTAGAGAAATAATATTAAATGTACGCTGACTGTGTTAGCAAAAATGGCTTGACATCTAAACAAAACAAAACTTTAGTGGTTGTTAAATGACATACAAATGAGCATGCATACATATTTACTCGTCAAATATAATACTTTAATTAGATGTAGCTAAGACAAGAAATGCTTTCAATATTGCGCTTTAAGCTGTTTATTGTTGTAGTAGTGAAATATGACTTTATATCACTTTTTTAAAGCGAGAAAATGTTGACAAAAATATATTTAATGAATGAACAATAAACAAAAACAAAAACAAAATCAAAAAAAATATATATATAATTCAAGAAATTTCTAAACCAGAACGAAAAACAAATAAAATTTAAAAATACTTAAGTCAATTACTAGGTTTTACTTTGTGCTAAAGTTTATGTCTTATTAGAGGTTATGTGATTATGCAAAAAAAACATAAAGATTATACAATTAGAGAACTATAAAGAAAAAAATAAAGGAACGAAAGTTAAGAAGTGCTTGGAAAAGCTATTTAATAAAAATTTGCAAGGTTTGCACTCAGCTTTTAAGTACTTTGAGCATTTTCCAAAATGCATTACCCTCGAAAAACAAAGTAGGGTCTCTTCTTAAATGCATCGAACTGCCTTTGCCGCACAAGCAGAATGTGCAGAAAGGTAAAAGTGAGAGGAGCAAACGTCAAATATTCTAAAATGTCGTTTTTCTTTGAAGCATCACTTGCATTCAAGAAATTTACGCTGCACTTCTGACGCTTGAAAAATCTCGGCAAAAAAAGAGTTGTAGAGGAAGTGAAATTATATGTGAAAAGATATAAAAATTGCTAGAAATTTTGCATAAAAAAAATTTATTAAGCCCGTTAGTGATAAAAAATGCATAATAATGGTTGTAAAGTATTTTTTAAAACCTGCAATTAAAGTACATTTTGGTATAAAAAAAACATCTATAACACAAGGGCTGAAA
This sequence comes from Anastrepha fraterculus, assembly GCA_037575425.1. Lineage (NCBI taxonomy): Eukaryota > Metazoa > Arthropoda > Insecta > Diptera > Tephritidae > Anastrepha > Anastrepha fraterculus. The sequence goes on along the minus strand of JAYXIM010004103.1, from coordinate 7,917 downwards.
AGTTCCGGGCCTAACCAAGAAAATACGTTTTTTCTTTTTGGCTCAAAATTGGCTTTATGCCCCAACGTAATTTCCAAAAAGAATAACCGCGCTTTAACATTTCAATACCACTTTTGTTGAACGATTTTTCATTTGCCTCAAAATAAGCCTCAGCTTCAGCCTCATCTTCATTCGAGCGAAATTTCTTACCGGCGATCTTTTTTTTTAGGTTTGCGAAGAGCCAGTAGTCACTGGGAGCCAAATCTGGCGAATGAGGTGAATGTGGGAGCAATTCGAAGTGCATTTAATGTAGTTTTGTCATTGTTTTAGTTGACTTCATGAAACAAAACAGTGAGCGCCACTTTGAACAGCGCTTTCTCATAGCCAAATGCTCATGCAATATAAAGCTAAAACTTTCTCTTGATATCTTTACGATGTCAGCTAACTCACACGCAACTTCATTTTACGATCATTCAAAACGATTTTGTGGATTTTTTGTTGTTTTCTGGTGTTACCGCCTCATTTGGACGTCCATTGCGTTGATCCTCATCGGTGTCTCTACGACCATGTTTGAAATCAGCAAACCATAGTTTTATTGTTGTTTCTGACGCAGCGGGGAGCGGCGTCCCCATAACACTTTTCAAGCCATTACTTCGCTTGAACTGTATTTTCTTCGCATCAAGAAGCAGTGTAAAATTAAAAGACGAAATTCTTTTTGATCCTTTGTTTTGCAAATATCAAAAGTAACTTCACTCTCTGCACAATAACTCACGAACTAATGAATAGAATATCATGAAATTACAACAGCTGTCTTTTTAAGATTAGTACTAACTAAAAGAGAAGTGAATGCAAGAAAACTAGTGCCATCTATGTGTTAGGCCCGGCACTTTTCAGCCCATGTGTTAGTTTCATAAAAATCTACGCCAAAACTTACATTAAAAATTGATCAGTTCGCCCGCATGAACTATTAGAATGAAATGTATCAGTGGGATATGGTTTTATTGTGCCAAAAAATGATTTGCTTTTAGAAGTTTTTAGTTTTAATGGCATAATTGTAAAAAATAAACGTCAACATTTATATCAGTTGCATCTTATCGCTAACTTTTAAAGCGAAAAGTAGCTGTATTCAGTTTTTCAAATTTTACAGGAATGAATCCAAAGCTCTTTCAAAGCTATTTTTTTCAAGCAAATTTATTTTGAAACATCTCTTAGACAAGATTTCACGTATTCTAAGCTAAAACGACTACAAACAAAACGATTTCCACAACGTTGATGACACGTTTTTGCACGCTTTCGGACTTATTACATTTTCGGTGAGCCTTTAGGACTTATCACTGAACAGAAATGGTTGGAAATAAAACAGGTAGTTTGTAAGTAAATTAATTTGCGCTTACGGAGAATCTCAAGTCAGCAGTTAAGGGCGTTCGGGCACTCAGAAGCGTTCGCAAAACTTTAAATGCGTTTTTTTCAAAGCTATGTTTTTTGAACTGGTGATCACTGCAACTTAAGGGCCGCTTGGTGGATTTCAATAAAATTTATACTGCTTTTGAAAAACATAAAAAACTCGTGTCTGATCGTAGGATTTTTTTTCAAAAATTTCGATTTTTGTAAAATAAAGCAATTGACTACCAAAAAAAAAAAAATTATTGAAAATCATCATTTTTTCGGACCTCTGACTACCCCTAACCCCTTAAGTTAATAAGTTTAACAGCAAATTAATTCAATCGCTTTAAAATTAACGACATATCGTGATACTCGATACTCGGTTGAATTGCGTGAAATTTCTCCAACATAATTACTATTCCGAAATACAAACTTAAATCAATTTGATTAGTGCGAACTTTCCAGAAAATTTATATTTAAGATATTAAAGATTTCTTATTTCATTTAAGGCCCTCCCCTCATTTGAAATGGTGTTTTTTGGGTGTTTCTTTAACCCGGGGTTTGTCGCTAGGCAAATACAGACACGCACGGTCGCAACCGTTTAAAAATTACTACACATCATAATATATAGGTGTGTAATTAATTAAATATTTACTTTACATGGAGCGCGTCTTCTGTTTTTATGCAGAAAGGTACTTGAAGCGGCAGGTCACGATATTTTGTAGAAAACAAGTTAGACGTGGTTTTATTACCTCTGTGGTATTTTCTACCCAGTAGCGACGAACGCCGGGTTAAAAGTATGTAAAACGGAAACGAAAAAAGATTTTTCTTATTTTTGTTTTGAGTATTGAATTTTTTCAACCATTGTTAAAAAATAAAAAAAAGTTGTCAGCCTTCAAAACATGGTCTTCCAAAACAAAGTATGTCGCTGGCGGCACGGATTCCAGGATTCACAGGAGTTTATACGTTTTACACGCTTTTAAAGAAACATCCAAAAAAACCATCTCAAATTTGCTATTTAATATTTAATTTTTACATTGAAAACTTCACAATCAAATAGATAAACTATGAAATATTGGTATTCTGAAGTTTATAGCTCAAGAATAATTGGAAAAATTGGCAAATACGAATACCAATCAACCAATTTTTATGCCTTTGGGCCATAAAAAAATTTATTTAGCTGAAAAATCCAACACAAACACACAAGAAACGGTAAACGGTCATTATTCAGTGGCCAGGGACATTTTAGCTCAGCTTTATTTGGCAAGCCTGGCAAACTGTAGGCGAAAATAATTTTTAGCGTGGATTCTATGTCCAAGATGAGTTAAAAGGTAAAGAGAATAACATAAATAAGTAAAAATTTGTTTAAATCAGTTAAAATGTATAAAACAAATACCGACAGTTCCCGCAGCTTATGCATTGTGCGCAAAACAAGAAACAAAAATACATTCATTGCAAAAAAAAAGTACATCCATTGCCACCTTTCATTACTACTACATAGAAAGAAAATAGTTAATAACTTTCTTGAATAGAAAGCAAATTGTTTTTGACTTCTCAAAACTCCGAATAACGCAAGTTGTTAATCAAATCCGTTCAACTATTGTAAACTAAATACTTAAAAAATTATAATAAAGCGCATGAAAAAGTACACAACTAAGCGCTTAAAAAATATGCAATTTTTTTTAACAAATTACAGGACAACAAAAAATTGCAACACATAAAATAAACCAATTACTTGTACACTTATGGCAAACAACAACAACAAAATAAAGAGAATTGTCACAAAATAAATCAAAATATGAACTGAAGCTTTAATACGAACTTATGGCGAAATGCTCAAATAGTAAATGTATACACACACAAATATGTGCAATGTAATAGATATCCACACATATAAATATATATAGTATATATAAATGTATATGTACACGCAACCAATTACAAAATTATTAAAGAAAAACAAGGCAGACTAGCACATCTACTTGCCTGCATGCTTGGGTGAGTAAGTGCCAAGAAGAAATTTGGTAAAAAAGCGCGCGGTTGGGAACTTAACAAAAATAAAATATTTATTTATATATTAAAATGAAATATAGTTATAAATCCTGATACTACATGTGAAGTTTAACAGCACTAGCTGCAAGGTCTTCGGCTGCGAAAATATATAAATCAAAAAATGCATCTTCTTTATACCTGCTAAACTAACCTGTATGAAGAAAACTAAATACATTTCGACGTAAAACTTTTGTAAAACTTGTAAAGTGTATAGATTAGTGCTTTAATAAAAATTATGTTTTAAGTGACAATAAAATATCTTCAAAAATATATTCGTATGTATGGAAAAGCGTTTTTAATGCGGGTGGTTTATTTTTTAGAAAAATCTTCTGTTTGATGATGAAAGATAAATAAACAAAAAACTGAAGATAAGTGCTAAAATGTACTTATAAACTGCCCCTCGATTAGCCTACCGTAAAAGAAAAATTTTTTCCGTGAATTAGATTTTGAAAAAATTAATTACAAGAATTTTTAAGTTTCACAAGTTCGTGTCAGCGAGCAGTTTTTACATATAAATTTTGTTTTCATGAAAATTGTCTTGAACATAAACAAAAATGGTCAAATAAGCAAGCGAACGCAATTTTATTCTTATTATTACTATTTTTAGGAGATATACACGTATACTTAGTCTTATCATAAGTTCTGTGACAAATTTTACAATGCTTACGGCGGGAACAAATTCGTGGAAAAAAGCTCCGTTATTTTTGCTGTTGTTCGTATGCATTGCCTACTCAGTTTTGTGGCAAATTTCGCTTGTTAACAATGAAGTGGGGAGCTACGGAAAATCGCATTGCAGCGATTGCATTACAAAAAAACCTTTGTTAAATTGGTTGAAAAAGCCTAATATTTCGACAATACGACCATGAAAACATTCTTTTCACAGATGAGAAAACCTCCACTGTTGAAGCTTTAATAAGCAAAACGACAAAATCTATGCTAAAACTTTTAAAGATGGAAAAAGTGTTGTTCCAAGGGTTCAGCGTAGCCACCATCCAGCCTCCGTAATAGTTTGGTGAGGAGTGTCTTGTAAAGGCGTTACATCTTTTCATTTCTGCGAAAAAGTGGTTAAGACCCGGGCAAAATTGTACCAGGGAATTTCTTAGAAGGCGTCATGAAGCAGTTGAGCAGTACTCTCTTCAATGGAGAGTGTAGGATCTTCCAGCAAGATTCCGCTCCAGCCCATAAGCCAAACAATTTTTTTTAATAATTAAATCATTAAATAAAACTGACTTCATTACGTATTATACTTTCATAGCTATAACGAACTTAACTTGTAACAGAACTTATGGCAGGACTAAGTATATAACTAATAGCTTAAGACCACCGCAGCCGAATAAACTTTTCTGAACAATTAACCCCATCTATTCAATTAAGGTCCGGCGAGTAGGTTGTCTACTTTTTTTTAACTCGACTTAAATTTTTTGAACCTGATCTCATGATTTGACTACACGAGCAGTGGTGTAGCGCATTTTCGGTTGAAAATTTAGTTGGATTCCTGCCACACTAAGATATAAGTACATACCTTCCCGAAACCATTACGCCTCCGACAACTGATGAATCTCCTTAGGTTCCGTCCAAAGACTTTCAGTTCATTGGTGTTCACGAAAAAATTATGGGAAATATATTATGCTGTTACTACAATCTCATGCACACCCCAGAAACTTCACTCACTTGCATAGAGAATTGATTTTATCTAAATCTTTTCTACTGATCTTTGTAATTTAGCAAATTTCTTATAAAATTTACATGTTGACATTACAGTCACAGAGCGGTCTTTACTTTCTTATTACCGCTGAAGGTTTTATTAAGATTCGGTTTCAAGTAAAAGTTACCAATTTATTTACTCAACTCAAAAATCAGTGAATTTTTTAATTATCCTTTCGGTAGCGTAAATCTAACCGTCGTAAGAACGAAAATTTTAAGGCTGAATGCCCTAATTTGAATACTATTTAAGTATATAAATGAGAAATAACTACAAAAATGTGAAACTGGACATACATATGAAAAATGCAACCTCCAACCACTTAGGCTCACTAGTTCCTCAGTGCTCCTTAGAAAAAGGCCCAAATTTCCCAATTTCAACTTACATTTTCGCTTGTTTTGCGTAAGTGAAGATATGGAATTTAATGAAAATATATGAAAGACTTGAAATTTGTCTAAAATGTATAACTTCATGGAATTAAAAAAATCCCTTTGGTTTTAATTTTGCCGCTTCGGAAATGTCGATAAAAAAATTGTAAATCATTTAAACGTTGCAAAGGCTGAATGATTAACCCAACGAGCAATTAATGGGGATTCAGAAAACTTACGTAAAATTTATCCCAGCAGCCTTATCTACGGCTACAACAACAATGGTGACTATTTCCGCGCAAACTCCTATTTGCGAAGGAGGCCGCAGTTAAAAAACCCCTATCAGTCTAACTCCGGCTACGCTGCCCCCAGTATCAGTCCCCTTCCTCAGTCTAACTCTAGCTATGTTTTTCCGTGCAATGGTCGTTTGATAGGTTAATGAATGTAATAATTAATCGTTATTGCAAGGAAATTCCACAAATAAAATATATGTAAAATAGTGGCACAATGATGGTTACCTTCTGCTCAAATATGAACGAGACGTTATCAATAAAACGGTCCGCGGATGACACATGGCAAAAATAAAAAATTACATACATATCTGCAGTATCATCTTACCAGTAACGGTTTCCGCACCAACGGCATCGCTAATAGTGCAAACGAATGCAAGAAATGGAAACGGTTCGCTGTCTCAAAGACCGTCTTTGCCTCCATTTTTTCTTCCATATTAGCATCATTGGAGAAAACATGTTTGCCATATGCGCCCATAATAACAGCACTTGAGCCACATAATCCGGCTAAGCGTATGAAATTATAATTTCTGCCTGCTAACTCCCATAGAGGTAAACGCACAGGTGGCGGTGGTGGTGCAGGCACGGTGGCATTTGGTGCCGGTAATCTCTTTGGCAAAAGGGCTTGCTTTTAGCGGCAAACAATAGTGGAATAAAAAAAGAATACTTATATGTTGCAATCGCCAGTATAATCAAAAATCCAATATTTGTGTACACTTACTGTGCCTTTAATCACACCTGACGCAGTCGAAAGTAATGCTTGGCTAATTGGATTGCCAAATAGCAGATAACCCACCGAATCTCCTAATGAAGACATTTTTTATTATTTTGCAATTTTAGCAATTTGACCAAAAAAAATCGCTAATCGGTGTTCACTACTGCGAAGACTCAATATTTATACAGGTATGCCGGGGAAGGGAACATTGTAGAGGGTGAATTTACGATTGAGAGTAAATAATATTTATTATATTGGAAAATATGTTTTTTAGCTTACCTGATTTATCTGGTCTAATGAATTTTAAAATTTATATTTATACGACAAGAATCAAAGCCACTGTTTACATTAAAGTATAATAAGAGCATACATTTCAATCATCACTATGAACCACGGTTGAGAATGTGCCCATATAGAGGCGAAAAAAAACCCGCTTTTTTTACAGATATGCCCTCGTACAATTTCGCCTTGCAAAAACGCTTCTTCTATTTCTTCTCTTTTGTATCATTTGCCTTTCTTACTTTAACTCGACTTTTATTTTTTGTTGAAACAGCTATTTTCATACTCTCACTGGTGGTTTAAATGTCAGAGATCTTTTCTTTAGTTATCGTTTTGTCTATTTGTTTACATTCTGATTGAAATTTTTACTTTACAATTGGTTTTTTTGTAATGCTGCTGTCACTTTATTTGTATTATTTTTAGTTCTTCCACACAACTCATTTACAGTCATGTCACGGCAAAGTTGCGTTCATTTTTGCATTTAAATCTAAGTATCTTATTTTATATAAATCTTGCTTATGAGATTAGACATTTTTACAAAAGGATTCAAAAAATATGTTGATATTTCACATGTAATTATTTGCTGCACTAACTGAATTCTACATGAGAATATAATTCAGTTACACACTCCAATTGTTTCTATTTCCATTCTGGTTCAATACGAATTTCACGCATGGCGCTTTATACAAACAAATCATGGCAAGTAAATACAATCAGCTGTTCGGCCTTATCTGTGTTGTTTGTCAATTTATTACAAAGAAGTTTTATTGTACATAATTGTTATTAACAAATTGGTGTATTTTTCCGCTTGCGTAAATTAAGTGCAATTTTTATATTCTTTGTTAAAACTTTGTTTTTCACTTTGCGTCGATTCAAATTGATTCAAAATATTTCAGTACTAGCATTATGATATAACTTGCATTTAATTCACTCGTATCTTAAACGCGGTTTTCAGCGCTTTAAAGAGTGTATCTTGTTTTATTATATACATTACATACACTTTTTTTTAATAAAAAGTGTGACATAAAATATTAATAAATTTGAATAAATGATTCTCAAACGTATTTGTTGAAAATCTGTTGTTCGGTGTTGCATGCATATATGCCGGTGTTGATATCTACATATGTACATATATATCAGCAGGTAAAA